>PNEQ01044242.1:0-10899 GCA_003012365.1 Medauroidea extradentata | reverse complement strand
AGCAGAAGCCTATCACGAGACAATGGTTAACAGTAAACACCGAACGGTAAATTAAATTTGTAAAATTATCCTAATCTATTAAAGAGGTATTTATTTATTGCATCAGTTTCGAAATAGATATAGGCCTAGTCACATTCGTCTCCTATAAGCATTGATAGGCAAGCCTGAATGTTTTGTTGAACGTTTGTGTAAAAATTGAAGTTTTCATAAATAATCGTCATAAATAATCGCCGATTACGATTAATTACCGATAACTACTTATCGGCCGATTACAGTTAATCGGTATTCGAATCGGCCCATCTCTACTTTGTAGTTACACGTGCAGCAGCTGGCGGCCCTGGCATTTTCTTTGTTTTTATGTTAGCAAATTTTTTCTACTATCCGTGCTTTCCAAGAAGAATCACCATTTTAGTAGGAGTGAAGAAAGCAATTTAGTTAACATCTTAAGCTTAGTTTTGAGCAATATCTATATTTGTTTTATATTCCAGCCAGTTTGACAGTTCAAAAACAGCTTGCTTAGCTACATGGATACTACAGTTCTGAAAAACAATGCTTGGAAACATTTTAAATAGCTTCCAAATCAAGGGATATGAATGTACGCGTATTCCCTCAATTCGGAAGCGGAAAAAATTTTTTGTAAAATGTGTTTAAAATATATTATGACCCAAAATATGTAGATTTTACATAAAATTATTTGGTATTTGCTTTAGTATTTTTGCTTATTCAAAGGTACTAAAATTAAAATTTTTTCTTAAGGTTTCTTAAGGCCAGTTTACACCAAAAAAATAACAGTAACAATGTTACTTACAAAATGTTAGTTACAAAATGTTATCAACAAATCCTAAGCAATGGTACACTATTTTATAGCAATCTTAATGACAAAAATGCCTACAACATTGTTGATAACATTGTTAGTAAAATTTGTTCCAACATCCTTTGATCTAGACCGCCCTAGAATGGGTCGGGAAAATAATGTTATCACCATTGTCGGCGACAAAGTTATTAACATGTTTCTAAAATTCATAACTTTTGTTGCTAGTAAATGTTATCAACAAAATGTTGCAACAAATGTTATTAACATTTTTTTATAAATATTAACCAAGTAAATAACAGAAAGGTTGGCAACAATGTTGATAACATGTTGTTGTCAACAATTTTCAAGCATTTTTACAACATTGTTAATAACAACTTTGTTGAAAACATGAGTTAGGCTATTAGCAATGTTATTGTTGGTGCAAACTGGCCTTTACATAAAATGTATATATTTTTTAAAAACTGTTTTTAATTAATTATTGAAATAAAATAACGTGAACAAAGGTTCTCTAAACAATTATGCTGATTTCTAAATCGAAGAAACTGGATTTCTGACTTCCAAATCAAAGGAAGTTTTGGGTGAGTGGTGAGGCCAGGATTTTGTGCCAACATTTGAGTATTATTCTGAGCTTGTCCAGACCGTCATGGTAGGGGACGACCAAGGGGATTTCAGAATTACCCCGATTAGTAGAATCATCAGTTAAAGTGGCATGCTGTATTTGTTCACGTACAAGTGATTTTGGGTAAAGTGAGAAGGCTGTCCTCGGTGGAGCTCCAGATAGTGATGCGAGTTGGGTAAATACCCAGTGGGTAAGGAACTTAGAAATGAATATTTACCCAGGTATTTACCCTTGTCCTTGATAAATACCCAAAGTGAGTGTATTTAAAGTTAAAGTGATTTTTATAATACTAAACCATATGGTTGTGAGTGCTGTAATGCATTTAGAAATGTTATACCCCATATATAAAACTAGGAATTTTTTTTTTTTCAACCTCCGATTGGCTGTAATAAAAAAAACGGGATGAATTAGGAAATTATTTTTAATGTCCAAGAAACGTACATCTTTACACTATTTTTACACATAATCACCGTGCAGATTGAGGCATTTGTCGTACAGATGCACCAGCTTGCCGATATGCTCTGCAAAGAATGATGCCTCCTGTCTATTCAGCCACATTTTAACAGTGTCCTGCAGTTCTTCATGGGTGTTGAAGCGTCGTCCTCCAAACCACTTTTTCAACGCGGGGAAATTCAGACTGTAAGGAGGGTATCGGCACGCTGGTGCATCGGTACGACAAATGCCTCAGTCTGCACTGTGATTATGTGGAAAAAAATAGTGTAAAGATGTACGTTTCATTTGACATTAAAATAATTTCGTAATTCAGCCCCGTTTTTTTTATTACAGCCGATCAGAGGTTGAAAAAAAAAACCTAGTAGGGTAACATATTTTAAGGGTTTAGTAAATACTAGTGAGACATATTTAATATTTAACAAACTTTTAACTTTTAAAAATTTGTTGGTTATTTGATACTTAAAAAATAGCAACATTCTTGTTAGTGGTAAATTTCAGTTTCCATTTACTTTTGAAGTATGGCTACACTGCAACTAGACATAGGTTTTCAGTTAGTGAATTGGCTGCACTGAAGTAAGGTACCTAAACATAACCTTACTTCTTGTCTAAAGTAGATGATTCACCTACCAGTTCCAAAGTTTTTACTTCAAGATTTAAAGTCAGGAATACTTTATTAATATGGGAAGAAGACAGGTCCTGCTTGGGATTTTTCAAAGAGAAGAATAAAGGAGTAGAATGTAAATATTGTTGCAAAGAGTACAAATATTCTAATGTCAACAAAATGATACAACATACAAAAAAGTGCTTCAAGTGTCCTGCAGACATGAAGAAAATTCTTGATAACAGTAGTGTGGTAAAAGTTTTCAAACAATGTTGTGCACATCACACATCCCACCTTCAAGTTACAATCAAGTTTCTGCAACATATTTAGATGCTCAGTACGCTGAAACACAGGCTGAACTAACAGGTTTGCTGCAAGAAGCAAAGCATCTACATTTACAGCATGATGGAAGGAATAATGTAAGGAATGAGCCTGTTATAAACTTTGTTGCTTGTAAACCCTAACCAGTTTTTGTAGATTTTGTTAGGACAAAAGAAAACCGGCACAGTGCTCCAATTGCTGATAGCGCGAAGCATGTCCAATTTTAAAATGTATAATTAATATATACCTAAATTTAAGTTTTCTTTATGAAGATGACTATGAAAACTAATATACAAACAAATTATTTATTTTACTTTCAAAGTGAACGAGAAATACTAGTAGTGTAAACATGCACGTTTGACAAATGATTAGACAAGAATCAAACAACTAAAATAGTTTTCGTGACTTACACCAAAATATACTTCAAATTAGTGACTATTGTGGGACTTTCGTGACCTTTTTCACAATTCGTAACTTTTTCGGGACTTTCGTGACTTTAGTGACCTAGTAGACACCCTGTAATATTAAAAGTTAGGTATTGAAAAACATGGACACGAAAAGTTTTTGGTGGTTAATGCAGACAATGCATCCAATATGCGAGCTGCACTGAGTACAGTTAAGAAAAACCACCCTTCAGTTGTTCCGCTTGGATGCCTTGCTCACCTTTTGCATCTTCTCTGTGCTGATATTTTAAGATGTACAACTGTTAAAACTTTCATGGCTTATGTAATTGATATTGTCAAGACAATCAAGAAAAGCCATAGCCTATACTGAATGCACTGTTTGATCAGATTCAATATGAGAAAAAGTTCAAAGAAAGGATTTTGTTGAAGTTGCCTGCAAGAACTATATGGGGTAGCAGCTTATTTTGTTTACAAAGTTTATTTGTAAACAAGTCAGTTCTACAAAAATAGGCTGTTAGTGAAGAACCTCAGCTTGCCCCAGACATGAAAAAAAAAAAAAGACTTCTTGATGACTGTGTGTTCTGGATCCAGATTTAAATAATTACCAACATCATGAATCCCACAGTAAACAAGATAACTGCAATGGAATCAAACATTCCCAGGATCCACTAAGTATATTCAGAATTCGAAGCATTAGAAACTACCTTAAATGAAGAAGTTCCCGTCTCCACTACAAAAAGCAGAAGAGAAAATAGTTTTAGCAAACCTTGCAAAGCGGAAAGAATTTGTCACACGCCAAATCCATCTTGCAACTGATCTTTTGAACCCTGCAGCACAAGGTGACAAATTTAAACCAACAGAATTGATTGATGCTATGGGTTTTATTTGTGAAGTTGGTTACCAAATGGGCTTAAATGTTACGAATATCCATAAAGATTTGGCTGACTACAGGGATAAAGGAGGACTGTGGAGGCGTCAGTACATTTGGGAAGGTGTAGCCAACAATGAGTTGAGCCCGATACTGTGGTGGATGGGCTTACGTGGAACTTGTGTATTAGCTGATGTGGCAATACGAATCTTGGGGCTGTTGTCACATCAGCTGCTACAGAACGAACGTTCAATACGTTCACTTAATTCACAACAAGAAGAGGAACAGGTTAACAACCCAACGGGCAGCCAAGCTAACCTACATATCACGTAACTGGAAACTCCTTCACATTAGTAACGAGCCAGGAGAAAAGAAACAAAACACAGACATGTTACCATTTACATACGAGACACACAACTAAAATCAGAACAATTGGGATGAAGAATATTCTGAGGAAGATGAGGTGCTGGACAGAATTGTGAACATTTCTGGTTGAAGAGAGCAACGGATATGTAAAAATTGTTGTATTACTGTATTGGATACTTAAAAATAATATGGATAATCATATGTTCCATCAAGATTATTATATTATTTTAGCAATTGTTATCTCTCTTATTAACTTCAGAATTTTTAATTTAACCCTATATAGGTATTTTAGTTCCATTAGAAATGGATTGTGCATAAATAACATATTCAATTCACGTATCTGTTATTGTTACAACATTTTGAAACCACAATTTACCTTTTTATTGTAAGATTGCTTAAGATACATAGGTATCTTGTATGGTAATCATACTTAAAATTAAGTAGTCAGGACTGGAAAGAAATTATAATTATGCTAAATGTAATGACAAACAAGCCAAAAAAGACAATTGTGAACTGGTACTGTGTCCTCAGTTTGTGCTGGGGCCCTTTTTTTAAACTGTTTGACCCCTATTGTCTAATTTTGAAATGATATTGAATGGGACTCTGTGTTTGAAAGTGTGCGAGGATGCTTTGCCGTGCGTCGGAACACTTTGGCTATCTTCGGCTCCCTCCCTCCTCCTTCCCTAGGCTGGCCGCCTAGCTCTCGAGCTCAGTTGGATACTGGTCGCCCTTCTGTGCACTTCTTTCCTGTTTGCGCTCGTCGGGGCCTCGTCGGCTGCTCCACGATAATGTTGGTGAGTTAGTTTTCCTTGTTCGAGTTCGTTGGAGTTTGTGCTTGCGCCTTCTACCCTGTCATTTCAGCTGCATTTTTTCTTTGTCGTTAGTAAAGTAAATGTATCGGGAGCCGACGGGGCACCGACGGGTTGCTTCCCCTATTCAACCCTTGTGGGCTTTAGTCTTTTTGATTGTCCCTTTAGTTTGGGCTCCTCGAATGAACTGAATGGCCCTTCTGGCATACTTTATCTGGAGTATTTGTAACTTGTTAAACAAATGTACAAGAAGCCTGGTTGTAATAAAACCCTGTTGTGTGCCTTGAATTCCCGCACGTATTTATTACTTTATACAATTTTGCTTCACTCGGTATTCGAACCCGTTATGTGTACCTTGATGGTACAATTGGTTACTTTGAAAACTGTGTTGACTTTAAGGCCTCGCGCTTTAGTGTTTCAGTGGTTTCAAGAATATTTTTTTTAAATGCAAATTAATACATATATCAAAAATTCATCCTGGCAGTTTTAACACTAACATATTGTTGCATCTTAATTTCTCTCTTTCAATATGCCAAACTGATTTTTAGATTTTTGCCCCTGAAAACAACATATTTCATTGTGAAAATAAGCCAAAATGAAGCAAAATAATTTATTGCTAGGAAACGGCACATTATTTTAAAAAAACGCTCTGCAAAATTGTGTATTGTATGACTGTACACAGTCTCAATTTTTTTCAAAGCATTTGGTTAAAAAATATTAGCGTTATTTGCAATTGTTTTAAATAAATGAAAGAGCATTGCCTTAAAGGAATATTTTAACATGCAGTTTTAAATACACTAATAAGTATTAATAAATGATGTTAACGATGTGTCTGTTATGTATAATACATTGTTTACCAAAAAAATGGCAATATGAGAACACCAAATTTTGTAGCAAAAATACCCAGGTATTTATGAATTTTGGGTATTTACCCAGTAATATACCCAAGGTATTTACCCAGAATTATATATATATATATATATATATATATATATATATATATATATATATATATATATATATATATATATATATATATATATATATATATATATATATATATATATATATATATATATATATATATGTGGGTATTTTACATCTGTAGTTCCAGATCATAAAGATATTGTCTATGAATCGCATCCAACAGTGTGGATGAATAGGCTGAAGGCTCAGAAAATTTTACTCAAATTTGCCCATGAACAGGTTGGCAAAAGAAGGGGCCATGCGAGTGGCTATGGCGGTGCCCTTGATTTGAAGATAATTGTTGTCCTGAAATCTGAAGTTGTTGTTACTCAAAGTGAGTCTTGCCAGTTCATCTAAGAAAGCTGTGGAAAGTTCTGTCTGGAGGTCGTTGTTCAGATAATGTTCTATGGCCAATAGTCCTGAAGAGTGGGGGATGTTGGTGTATAGAGAGGTTTGTCTAATCTTATCAAATACAAAAGTAAGGCTAGTTCTACTACATGGTAGAAAGATCTACGTTAAAAGTTTGTCACAGGAACAATTACCGCTGCTGTAAACATCAAGAGTAGCTACTCATCAAGTGCCGGCCAAACTATTGATTTTAGACATGTAGTTTATTCATGAAAAATGTCCTACGCAAAGTAAAAACATTGTTTTGTTAGGTTAGGTTTTTCAGGTTAGTTTAATGGCATATTGCAATTGACTGCTCCAGGGGCGCACCTGGTGTGCCCCGAAAACTGAAAATATGCAATAGTCACATGATTGCCCGCAACGAGTGCATATTGTTTATGCTCCAACTGGAACATGCCACACTTACAGTGCAAAACATTTGTGGTAACAAATTACTTGAACCATAGGTAACCATAGGTACTCTAAAATGGCCAAACTTTATACCTACATGTTTGAGAGGTTACTTTACTACAATTTTTCTTCTTTATCAATTGGTAAATACATGCGCGGACCACTCAATCCTAGTAACCTTACTGTAGTTTTAATAACGAACACAGTTATTAAAATAATCACTGTATGTTTGCATTACATAAACTTCTCTGCATTTTTTAAGTTCCGAACAGTCACATAATTGCGTAATTTCCCCCACAGAAAACATTTTCTTTTGTTTACATAATCGCAGGTTGCCACCATAATTGCACTCATTTGCCGCACCATCTCGGGAGACAGTGCGGCAAAAACTGCTCGCGGTGCGCACCCATCGAGTGTAACTCTCAATTGGAATACGAAAATCTGAATGCTCCCAATGGGAGTTTCGGTAATTGGAACACGCGGCACCCGTTGGGTGTGCACCGGAAGCATTGGGGTCCAGTAATTGGAATTCGCCATAAGCTAGTTTAGGCTAAGTTAGGTTAGGTTAGTTTATGTTCGGTCACCTAACCTAACTCAGTCTAACAAACTAACCTAAACTTTAACCTAACAACCTAACCTAAGCAAATCTAAAACACCTAACCTAACAAAAAAAATTTTTACGTAGGACTAGGCCTACTTAGGACATCACTAGAAACATTTTTCATGTGTAAACAGTGTGTCTAAAATCAATAGTTTGGCCGGTACACAATGAGTAGCTACTCTTGATATTTACCAAATTGTGGTTCCTCAAATCCAAATATTAAATATTTACTGGTTTAAGATGAAACTTAATCCACATATTGTTACTTCTGAATATATCTGATAGGATCACAGGGTAAATTAATTTTAGAATCAATCAACAACTAGGATTTGATAAGCTATGTGTATCTTTATTTCAGAAAGTCATTCAAATGATTCAGACTTTGAAGTACATATTTCTTATCTATATCAGGGTATTTACTAATAATACGTACATCACTGTTGACTAAAACAGCATTCCAACCAGCATTCCTAGCACCTTGAAAATCTAACAGCGGGTCATTCCCAACATGTAGCGCCTGGGTTGGCTGTATTGATTCTGGTAAACTTCGCAATGCTGCATCAAAAATATTGACATCTGGTTTCTGATAACCCACAACATAAGATGCGACAACAAAATCAAAATATTTTCGTAAGTCTGTAGATTCAAGAACTTTTTCCAGTCTACCGTCATAATTTGACACCACTCCTAAACGTACACCAGAGTCTTTCAAGTGTGACAACAAATTAACTGAACCATCCACAACAGCCCAACATTCAGATGTTGTATATTTTTCAATTAAGGTATCTGCTATCATTCTAACGACGTTTTCATCAATTTTTTGCTTCCCATTGTCAAACGTTTGCATAACAACATTGATCCACCACTTTTTCCAACCTAACCCCGATGTAAGTCCAAAATTAGGATGCTCAAACGACATATTGTTTAAATGTGATTTGAGTTTGGCTGTTAATGTGTGCGGTTCAGCTTTAATTCCAAAATTAGCAGCAACCTCTGCATACTTTTCACCTGGCGACATGCGGAACTTCAAAAGTGTGCCAGTTACATCAAATGTTATTAGCCGAAATAACACCATCACGAAGTTATTTTAAGACTTAACAGTCGTTTAAAATTAAGTAAACTATTCGTTGAAAAAGACGATGTTCCCTCAAAACCAAACGACGAACTGCCCGTCAGAACGTTAGATCTACTCGGACTCGGACCCCTCGGAGTCTCGGACCGTCGGACGTTGTTTTTTTTTTTCGAAAATATCCTAGTATCTTGATAGGACATTGGCAAAATTTGAGAAGCGGTAACTAGCAAACATTACAAAAAACACTACTGCATGCCCCACAAAAATTACATATCAATATTTAAAGCAAAAAAAAAGTTCTCACACACAGATGCAGCATTTTCCATTAATCGAAAGTTTACTATCTGCAAACTAAATTTAAAAAAATGTTAAAAAATTATCTGTTTAGAAGGCCACGTAAATTCAATATCAATTATGTAAGTTATTCCATACCTGAATTACGTTTTATGGAGACATTTTTGCATCGTAAACTTCTCCAGTCTTCTCGTCCAACAAAAATACTACAACCCGACATCATTTTTTTCATGAAAATGCTCCCAAATTCAAATCGCCAAATTTATGTACGGGGAGTATGTTTGTTTACTTTTTACGCGCGCTTCGTATATATGATATATGCTACCTACCCAGTAGACCTGAGTGGTTTCGGCGACGTGATCGAGTCGAATATTTGGAGATTTTTAGTGTTTATGAAAATGTAATAAGTATAATCCTTCTTGGTATAAATAGTCACGTTACTGGATCCAGTTAAAGGTGCTTATGAAAACATAGTATAACTCAACACGGTCGTGTTGGTCAGTGGTCACTTGACTGCATCTACTCAGGACCGGTTTCACCAACCAAGTTTATTTATTTATTTTCAATTGCCAGTTCCTTGAAACTGATACAAAAAATAATACACTGCAAATATGAGAACAACTACAGAATAATATCTTATCCTAAATATAATACATAAATACACATCATCAATTATTCCCTAAATCTTTCAACAATCAATATTTTTTTTTAATTTTCTCTTGAATAATGAGATGTTTTTCCATTCCTTTAACTCCTCCGGCAACATGTTAAACTTTTTGACCCCGTTCAACATCATACACTTTCTTCCTTTAGCCGAGTCCACTCTTGTTATGAATAAATTATTTTTATTTCTTGTATTGTAGTCATGGACAATGCTATTAGTAATACAGCGTTTGAAGCATGTATTCAGGTGCTATTCCTTTCTTCATATTAAATAACATTACAAGCATCTTAAACACAATCTCTTCACTAACTATAAGCCAATTCAATTCATTAATCATACGCACAATACTAGTATCATTTCTTTGGTTTAATACAATTCTCATACATCTGTTCTGTTGCTTCTGTAATAAATACAAATTTTCTTTGTTGACTAAACTAAGTATATAATTACAATACAAAAAATGTGGCCTAATCAGTGTATTAATATATTACTTTTTTAGAAAATGTAGACATATATTTACTTATTCTGTATAACACTCCGACCTTTCTACCTACCTTTTTAACAATGTAACCTACTTGACTCTTGAAATTTAAACATGTGTCCAATACTACCCCCAAGTATTTCATTTCATCAACCCAATCCAGTTTCATGTATTCCAACATAATGTAATGATTATCTTTTATTACACACTTATTAGACACCAACATACATTTAGATTTATTATTATTTACTTTAAGTCTGTTAACTTTCATCCAATCACTTATACAGCATAACTCTTCATTAGTGATAGCAATTATATCTTCAAGACAAGTGCCACTACTAACTAAAACAGTATCATCAGCAAACAACCTGATTGTTGCATTCTTAATACTTAACACAATGTCATTCATATACAAGATTAAAAGCAAAGGTCCCAAGACCGATCCTTGAGTAACACCAAAATTATTCAAAAGTGGCTCAGAAACTTCACTGTCACATTTAACACATTGATACCTGTTTGTTAAGTAGCATTCCAACCACTTCAATACCACTCCACAAATACCTCAACTATATAGTTTCATTAACAGCCTCTTTCGATCAATTGTTTCAAATGCCCTTTTCAAGTCAAGGAAAACAATGACACTAACCAGACCTTTGTCTTTTTTAGCTATAAGATCATGAACTAAGTCCTGTACTGCTGTCTCACAAGAATGCATAGATCTGAACCCTGACTGAAATGTTGCCAAAATATTATTTTTAACACAAAATT
>PNEQ01044241.1:0-10898 GCA_003012365.1 Medauroidea extradentata | reverse complement strand
TGTGTGTGTGTGTGTGTGTGTGTGTGTGTGTGTTGGTGTGTGTGTTTGTGTGTGTGTGTGTGTGTGTGTGTGTGTGTGTAATGTTCTATTCAGTCTGTTCGAAGCAGAACCCAGATGACGGGATTCAGATTTAAATGCATTGCATTTATAACATAAATTATTTTTAGATGTAAACCGAAGATCTGTTTGTCCAAAATACGTAGACGATATTTAGATAAATAAAGGAAATGGTTATGACGACTGGCATGTTGTCTACCAACATGACAAAGTGAAAATGGTGTTTTCAGTAGTACTTTTATGTTGGCAGCAACGTTTCGGCAAAAGTCGAATAAAATAAGTTTGACCGTTGTGAAAGCTGAGCTACCAGCAGAGAATTGGTGTATGCTCTCTGTCTGCGGTAAGGTTTCATTGCTCCTGTTAGTTGTGGTGGGCGTATAGAACGGTGAGATGTATATAGGCGGGGGTAGTTGATATAGGAGGGCAACAACACTCGCCTAAATTACGACCTCGCATATATGCCACGGCCAGCCGTCACCACACTATATGTCACCACTCACCACGCCCTCGCCCACGTGACTTGGTTGTAATACCCTCTCCCTTCCCCTTCCATGATCCCCTCCCTCACCACACAGAGTGGTTGCTGGACCAGACAGCAGTTTGAATGTGTATGAATGTACGCGTGTACCTACGTGTGTATGCATATGTGTATGAATATATAATACAAATATGTAGGTATATGTGTGTATGCATGCTTAGTGTATGGAATTTTTAACGTCAGCCAGATAGTAATACTAATTGTATAATGATGATACGTTCATGCCTTCAGCATATTCGATGTCATCCATATAGTCTGTGCATCTTGTTGACACATGTTGCCAACTTCATATAATATCACTTATTGTGTAGACTATGCATGTGTGTATGTAGTATACGTGTGTGGTTGCATTTGTGTCTCTGTACGTATGTATTTATGTGTGAGTGTGTATGTATATATGAATGTGGTCTAGCTTACATATGTGTACTGTATGTATATAAATTGATTAGAATTTTCAGTAAGGTCTTAATTTTCAGTAAGGTCTTGTTAACGTATTTTCTCACAGTGACGAGTTTTACACACTGGGTTTAGTAACAATACAACATTTAGGTTAAGAATACAAAATATTAAGGGTATCAGGAGCTACTTAACCCTCTTTTTTGGTTAGGAACCTACCTACCTTATGAGTATTTCAAAGCGTGAAATTTTAAGCCAAAATCTTTGTGTTCCAGAATGCAAGATATAATGTAAGCAGAACCAAAACGCTTACAAAATCATAATTTCATTAACATCTACATTAGAAGCACTTTAAAAATGTATAAATTAGTCAAGTAACAATTTATTCTAATGTAGAAACATTTTTATAAAATACACATATACATTTTATAGTTCTACATTCTATCATTTGTGATGTGCACAATGATTATCCTTACCATGTATTAGCAACAATAGCAATTAATCAGTATAATTTCTGAATATCAAAATTAACAGGTCATGCGACCATTCATTCTCCTCGGCATCATATCACGAAGCCGATGGAACTATAATGAGAAAGCAATAGTCAATGTTACTGTTTATATGTAAATAAAACTAAAATGTGTATGTTTCATCTATGTGGAGAGAGCAGGTGCAGCTTCAGGACGGCAGCCTGGCTCCGCACCCCCACCCCACTTGTAACTCCCTTAGCTGTTGGTGGAGAGGGAAGAGTGCCGCCTGTACATAATTAAGATACAAATGTTAATTATAATAATAGTAAGTAGTAGCCTATACAAGGAACGTTAGGATTTAGGAGCCTCGGTGGGAATTTTTATCAAGTGTAAAGAGGGACTATTAATGTGAAAATGAAATAAATGTGGCAATGACAAGAATTTACTGTCCTCGAGGGGCGGGGCTATTTTGAAAAGCTGGCTCCTGATTGGCCCACGGGAACCAAAGCCTGCAGGACAAGTGGCGGGGATTTTGGCACCAAACAGGAGCAACGCGGGGGAGTTGAACGGGAGATAGACGTGGGGAGACGTGTGAGGACGACGGACCGGGGTGTTACCGCCGGGCGTCACGACGCATTAGGGTGCAGTAGAGTCACGAACGGCGAGAGACCTGGGGTGTTGCCGCCAGGGCCGATTCGCGTGTCGCTAAATTAACAGTCGTGTGGGCGGAAGTTAAACCGGGCCGATAAATCCACGCCAGGAGAGGACAGTGACGACTTGTTATCCGTCAAAAATAGGACTAAATGACTTTTATTTACTCTCGCAACATCATCAATAGCAATTAATAAGACACGTAAGGATTGCAAGGAGAGGCGCGTCGCAAATTATATATCCTACATTAAGATTTGATTATTGAGGTTTAAATATTTCAGTTGATTTAATGCTTGCAACGAATTACGTGTTTTTAGTTTTAAAAAGTAAATAATTAGAGTATTTGTAATGAATACTGTGTTGCAAAGTTGGTACTACAAAAGTTACGTGTCTGTTTGCTTTCATGGAGCTATAGAGGTCAAATTTAATCTGTCGATCTATCGATCCAGTTAATAAACCAAATCCCTGTAGCACTTTACGATTTCTTACATTGCAAGATAAAAACACGCTTTAAACTTTAGCTGGCGAATTACAGACATTATCATTCTAATTGACCCGGTAAAACGTGAAGGCACCAATAACGAACGAAGAATGTCATGCAGGCATACAAGAACCATACTGAAACTGTCAATTTTCCCGTGATAAATCACTGTGCCCTAAAGGCGAAACACGGCAGGATGTCCAAAAAGTGTTATGCGAATTTCGTAAGAGGAGAACGTGTTTATGCAAATCCATTACACAAATAAGATACATAACCGATTTATTGGTCGTATTATCAGAGGTCCTGTCACGAGTATCGTGTTATAGCAGTGTTAACTATTTTATATTTTATTTATATAGGTACATTATATATTTAGGATGTTCATGATTGACGTTTAAAAGATGCTGTAGCGAGATAGCCGACACTGAGACAATACATTTGGTATGATGAGGCAGTTATTAGGATCGTAACAGTCGGGAAACGCCTTAAAATTGGCAGAGACATGCAAAATTCGCGTTATTTTCTGACAGCTGACTAGACTCCAAACGATTATAGGCTTGTTCGACGTCCCCCGCTTGCCGATATTGTCGTGCCTTGCCTTGGAGAATGCTTACACGGTAGAGAGGCCAGTCTCTGTGAAGACGTAACAAGTTCTGGCCCAATTGAATCGCAGATTATGCTCTGTTATGTATAGGAAGGTAAGCTTAGTCTGCTACCAAACAGGGGCGTCGCGTGGAGTGTTCCAAGGTGTGCGGCGCCCAGCAGTGACTATACGCTACACTGAGTTGTCTGAGGAACCATTTGACTAGTATGGTCAGGAACACTCCACAGCCAGTAGCGTACAAGAGGCAAGGTACTTACACCTTGGTCTCTGCAACAACACAACTGCTTGAAACGTATAGTCGCTGCTAATACCGCACGCCTTGGAACACAGACACGCTACGCCGCTGCTACGAAATGATAACACGAATTCTGCATGTGTCTAAAAGCTGATGACCAAACGTTGAACATATGGTATCATAGATGCCACATATTGCTGTATCTGTGACTGCCAGACGTAGTGTTCGTGTTGCAGTAAACCAACTAATTGTGTCCACTTAGCAGTGTAGCACCTGCTTCACATTAGTGTCAACTAGCACTTCGCTGATGCGCAGGAAACATACACAGTTTTTGTTCTGGCCAGAGCAGTTGTCCGATATAGCAATATTATAGTACCGTATCGCCCTGAATATTGTTTTCGTTTTCCTAGATACTTGTTCAAACAGTCGCAGGTTTTCGTCAGTTCCTCTAGAAGCTACAGTTGTATCACAAAAAAAAATTGGTCATTAAACGAATCACAGGGATGAATAATTAGGGTGTAAGTCCACAGCATTCCTTCGTAGCACGTGGGTCCTGTTGAAAGTTAAGGATTTGGCAATGCCTGCTGTAAGGTAAGTACATGGATATTCTTGTCTAACGAAGGTTTTGCAGTCCTTTCTTTGGGTGCAGTTCTTTTGCTACACATGTGCTCTCTTATATTGGTCTGTATCCATTTTGCTTTTTAAAGCAATACATAGGCTACAATTTCATGTCAATAGCAAGTTGGACAAGTATCCGAATTCAGTAATGTAAAAGAAATATTTTACTCTCCAATAAGATTACGGTAATACTTTTCCCACGAGACTGGTTAATTGTTAAATTCCGTGCAGTATTCATTCCTATAATGATTACAGAAGCTCTGAATAGAGTACTCCGTAGACACATAGAATTTCTCCGCATAATACTATCGAAAAGAATTTTATCAAGGAAGTTTTCAAATCAACCTAATTTTTTTTTTTTTATTATTTTACGATGATATAAAAAAGGTGCATTGCAGTTTTTTTACACGTGGCCGTATGAAACATAAACATTGCGATTATATAAGGAAAACATGTATAAAATAATATTTAGACAGGCATAATTCAAAAGTAGTATAGCTCGTAAATTTCGTAGCGTGGTTGCTATCTGGCAGCAGCTCTCGTCATTAGAACTGTACCTACTACAATAAATATATGCACGGGACGCTCTAGCAGGATGTCTAGTAACAATTACGTAATGAGAACATCACGCGAATACTGGGCTAAATTGCAGATGAAAATGTTAGTGTTGTAAGATGACATTTTATGTTCACAATGTGGCAACATAGCACTGTAATTAGCCTCCTCTTGCACTACACATATATCTTACTTATCTTACTACTACTTTTCTGACCTGCATATTATGGGCACAGGTTCGAATCCCGTGCAGTTCAAACTCGACGTAACGTACTGTAACATAAAATAATACCGGGACGTGGAGTGCAAGAGGGAACTTTCTTCGTACAGTGTTGCCACATCGTGCTCGTAAAATGTCGTCGTACAACGTATTGCCACTAACATCTTCGTCTTCAGTTTAGTCCAGGATTAGCGGTGTGGTTATTATGCGGTTGTTATTGGAGAACATCTAACTTGAGCCTCCTCTCATCTCTACGGACACTTCCCGCTGAGGGCAGTAAGTACAGCCGTATATCTATATTCAAGTCGTGTTAGCTAGCAGCCACATCCACTCCTCGTACCTACCTGTTCCTTGTACTTTTATCGCCAGTTTCTGGAAAGGTCGAGACACTTACACTTTCTAGCATTCTCTATATAGCAGTGGGACGTCTCGGGGTCGAGATGCCTGGCAGTTGGCAGGTGGACTGATGTTATCACGATGGAATAAATGTTGCCAAGAAACCTCCGATGAAGATTCTCACTTCATGCTTGAGGGATTTATTATAACTTGTTACATTTTTATTTTAGGTGTGCTCTGAATACAGGCAACCTTTCATTGCTGTATTTATTGTTTTTTTTTTTTGTCTCGCCTGGTGTTATGTTATATGACGATATATTGCAGTAAAGTACACGACGTCACTAAAATAATGCAAATTTATTAACAAATATAATACAATTAATTTTATTATTGGAGTGTTTCCCTAACGACGTTCCACAACGAAAATTAAAAAATTACAAGTTGGAGTTAGATAGTTTCGCTCAGCTTGGATACAACATTACTTCTACCTCTCACAAACAATTCACGGTTTACGAAATGGAACGACAGAAGCTTATTGTAATATTCGATTCGTTCTTCCTTCGATATTTTGAACACTGTAAATAGAGTTTCTCTTCATTTGGTTTTGATTCATGTGAACAGTTTATATATTTTTGGCTCTGTTCTAATTTGATTATTTAACTATGTTTTAGACATGATTTTAAGTGGATGGGTGGCTGTTGTCAGAGGTAGGCACTTTATAAACTAGTTAAGTGGTTAAGTTAAGAGTAAGGGTTACGGTTAAATGAATTATAATCTAATTTCGATGGCTTTACTCTACATAGTTTAGATTGCAGAATACTACAAGGTTATTCTACATAATTTAGTTAGGAGGGGAGCGCCTATATAGATAATGACGTTCATTATACTCTATGATGGGTGACCCTTTGGACATCTTAGACCTCACCGTAACGTAATGTGCCGGAGGCTGATTATGACTGTGTCGGCTATCGACGGACGGTGGCACGTCGTGGGTCTCGACCCAGGACCTTCCTGGCGAGGTGATGACGGCTAGAATACTTGAGGAGAATCGCTGAGGACCTTGTCTTGTGCAACCACTGACCTGATTGCACTGCCGTCGTCGCTAGCTCGTCCTCCAGGCGAGGCTCTTGGTAATCACAACAGCTCCACTTGTCGTGTTACGTCTGATAACAGCGACGAACCCTGTTCTCGAGCAGAGTTAACTATGTGTTGATCGTTACGGTCTTGAGCTTTCATTTAGCAGCGTCTTGTGAAATACTTTTTCCTGTTTTTCTTTTCTTGCCAAATTGTAAATGAAAGTCGGTTTTTTTTAATTTTATGATGTTATTTTTCTACCGATAATACCTTATTTTTGTCATTTTTTGAGTTTATTAACAATTGGTTTAGTATTTGTATTGATCATACGTAATTTATACTTTGAATGAAAATTTAGTCAATTATTTTGAACAAACTTCTCAAAAGATATTTAATGCAACAGAAGGAATTTCCGTTATTAATGACATTTTGTTTGATGCAAGAGTTTCTAACCGTCAGGTTATGAACACATATACATACTTAGTTCAGCGTACTGCCGGTAGGTGACTTATTGAACGCTTGAAAACAGTACTGGGGTTATTCTGTGAACATTTCAAACCAAACTATATGCCTTTCAGGTTGCCAGGTGCCTTATTATAAGCACGTGGTGTGAGTGGCAGTATGCTAATGTTGTCAGGATGGAGAGTAGCCTGTAGCAGTGCTTAGTTGTGTCGGCCACCGCTACGCGCCGCCACACTCGACACTGCCCCCTACACTCTTGTCACTATACTTGCCACAGCTGTGGCTTCTGAACTGAAGAGTTTGGCATGCTCTCTACCATCAGCTGAATCAATAGAACCTCCCACCTCCTTCAACCCTCTCAACACTCCCTCATCTCATCTCTGCAGACTCTTCTCTGTCAACATTCCCTCTTGTCCAGGCTCGACGCTTGCATTTCCGCCTCTTTATTCGTAGTCACTTCCCCCTTGCCTGCGAGGAAAAACGCTTAGCGCATAAATGTTTCTGTCGTCTGTCGTCATGGACTATTCTACTGTGTTTCCGTTAGCCAGTGGAGTGTTTTCCTTCCGAGATGCTTTTATAACTTCTCTCTATCTCTCTCCCTAAACATCATACATATACAGGATGTTGTAAAATTCCATGTCAGTATTCTAGGGAAACAATCCTCACGTGTAGAGGAACAAAGAGTGTTATATTAACATAGGTCCAAAAACGCACAGTTTCTGCGCTACAGTTGGCGACACATGACGTATGGTTGATAGCGCGCGGGTAGGATCATGTTGGTGTGGGACATCATTACAGCAGTACATAACATGTTACTATACCACACACTACGCCGCTAACACACAGACAGTACGAACAACTGTGACACAGCAACATGATCCTACCAGCGTGCTGTCAACCATACGTCATGTATTCCTACTGTAGCGCAGCAAACGGTGCGTTTTGGACCTATGTTCCTCTACGCGTGAGGATTGTATTCCTAGAATAACAACATCACACACACACATATATATATATACACATACATACATACATACATACATACATACATACATACATACATACATACATACATACATACATACATACATACATACATACATACATACATACATACATACATACATACATACATACAGCGTGTTAATGAAAGTACGTTACAAACTTTGTAAGATGTTTGCTGGTAAAAATGAGGTAAAGTTATGTAATACAAATTTTGTGTTGGCGCACGTTTTAATGGTCAAATTCGCGTTAGAAAATTGAATTCGTCAACTGAATTTTGTTAAAAGATCCTAACGTAATGTAAATGCAAGAATGAATTTCTGGGTGTGGTTTATTAGTCAAATGACCTGCGATCTGTGCAGATATGATGTCCACACCTTCACTATTTTATGGGGTTAGTTACGCCGTTTTTTCCCATATAATTAGTTGTCATTGCATTTTGTGGGTCTTAAATGCCACGGTTTGTTACGGAAATCCCCAACGAACCAAAAAGGTAGTCTTGTCACGACACCCTCGAGTCAACCGTTACCGAGAATATTAAAACTCTAAAATATGAAAACTGACAGGTAGGCTACACGCGATACACAGAATATTTGCGTGAATGTTACACTAGTTAGTAATTAATGGATAGAGAATATGAATGTACACATACAAGGCGTTACTCAGTAGTCGTAGATTTATGTGAGTTAGTAACACGTAAAGAAGTATGCTCCGTGTTTAGTGACATGAGCCAGCAGATGTCATGGTAATGCTAGAAAGTCGTACCACAAGGGGCTTCATTACATTGATTCTGTGAACTGCTCCAAAACGTGTTCTAATAATAACTACAAAAGTGTTTTAATCAACCGATATTTATAGACTAATGATAGGAGGGGTGTAGCATCAATAAGGTTTGCTAATACTACTCTCATCGTAAATAACCTACTTAGAGCTTTGTGACGTTACACATCCTCAAAAACAGCACACGTAATGTGTACTTACTGAACTAGCATTGAAACGAAAACGAGCATGTTGCAATTTTCATAACAACGGCACATGTAAACGACAATAAATGATTGTGTTGGCCTACATTAACGTTACTTTCGCGCGGAAACTATTTGCCGCCTTACTGTAACAAGTGATGTTTGAGAGGTGAAGTTGTCGCTGTCTTATTTTCATGCAAAACTATTTCCCTGCGAGAAATGTGCGCATGCGTTTTTCACGGCCACACACAGTGTAACGAGAATTCCTAACAGATCCACTAGAACTATCGAACAAACAAGGAGCTATATACGCTCCTTATACACCACTTACCGCGTCGCCATCTTGAGTAGTACTGCTTCTCAGTAGCAGAGGGGCAGGAGGAACTCCTTCCGGTGGAAGGATACAGACGCACAATATAGTTCCACCATACTTGGTAACTATGAGTAAGGTTACCAAACATACCGCCCACCGAGACCAGCTCAATTTGGTCTCAGGAAATTACACAAAAAAAAGAGAGAGAAAAAAAAACACGGTGAAAGAGTATCTTGAAACAGTAACTATTTACACTCATTACTGGATACACTACTGGGAGGGCAGACGGTACAATTTATGGACCGGTCGGCACAGTAGTCCTCTTAACGTGCGTACTTGAGCCACTCTGACCACTCCATCTTCTCCAGGGTAAACCTTCACCACTCTCGCCAAGCACGAGCCCAATGGTGGCACCCGCTCCTCCCAACGAGCACCAATTCATCGACGGAGAGGTCTGCTTGATTGGTGTGCCACCTTCCACGAGGTTGTAGGTGGTGTAGATACTCACTATACCAACGTCTCCACAGTTGGTTTGAGAGTGCACTCACGAGCTTCCATCTTCTAGAGAGACAGATAGGGGACTCACTGTCATCATCACCTGACTCTGGAACAGCTACAAGGGGGCGGCCAATAAGAAAGTGCCCAGGTGTGAGAGCAGTCAAGTCTGTTGGATCCGATGACATTGGTGTTAACTGCCTAGAGTTTAGGACCGCCTCCACCTTTGTGCATAATGTGATTAGCTCCTCCAAGGTAAGAATCTGTTCTCCAATGACACGTCGAAGGTGATATTTTGCTGACTTCACTGCGGCCTCCCACAGACCACCTTGCTGAGGACTTGCAGGGGGAAGAAAACGAAAATTAATAGAATGAGCTATAGAGAAGTTTTCGAGAAGCGGAGATTTGAAAAGTTCAGCAAAAGACTTCCGAAGCTGTCGGGCAGCACCTACAAAGTTTGTGCCACAATCAGAGTGTAGGTTAGTACACAGTCCTCTTCTTGACACAAATCGTGTTAACGCAGCAACAAAACTGTCAGCAGTGAGATCGGTTACAACTTCGATGTAAATGACTTTGGTGACGAAGCAAATGAAGATTGACAGATAGGCCTTTTGAGTCGTGCAACGATGTAACTTGTTGAGTCTGATGGTGAGGGGCCCAGCATAATCAACCCCAGTTCTTTCAAAGGCTCCAGCAGACGTAACTCTCCCAGCAGGCAATTCACCCATGAGGGGAGGGGTGTTCACAGGTCGACATCGGAAACACCTTATACATTTGAAAACTCTGGACCTAACGAGAGATCGGGCTGACAAGATCCAGAACTTCTAGGCCAACAGAGACTGCATTAACTGTGGTGCAGCATGTAAGTATTTAAGGTGATAATAATCTATCAAGACATGGACTGCTACATGATCTTTGGGAAGCAGAATGGGGTGTTTGACTGCAAATTTCAGGCTGGTGTTTGATAATCGACCGCCCACCCTGAGCACTCCATGGGAGTCCAGAAAAGGAGCCAAGCGTTGAATTCGGGTAGAGCAAAGTTTTCCTCCCTTGAGACGTTCCAGTTCTTCATGCAGGTAAGTATGTTGAATTAACTTGCAAATGATAAGAACAGCTTGCTCCAATTCCTTGAAACTTAAGGAACCCGTGTTACATGGTTTTCTCTGAGTCCGCCGGACGAAGCGCCTTACGTAGGCGATGACCCGAACCAACTTAGACCAGGTAGCAACACGTTGAAAGACAGGGAGTTCAACAGGAACTTCACGAGTGTTAACCAGAGCCAGTTGAGAAGACTTTTGCTCTGGGAGATTGTCACTACTATCAGCTACCGTGGACTTTGGCCATTGTTCCTGGGGTTTACTTAGCCAACTGGGACCGTGCCACCAGAGTGGATGAGACAGAAGATCTGGAGGGAGAATGCCACGAGACG
>PNEQ01044240.1:0-10899 GCA_003012365.1 Medauroidea extradentata | reverse complement strand
AAGATACTGAAAATTGTCTGCACTTTGCCAGTAACCACAGCAACGCCAGAACGTTCGTTCTCAACACTGCGGTATCTGAAAACATACTTGAGGAGTACAATGGGAGCAGATAGGCTGAATGGACTCGCCACGATGTTTATTCATAAAGACATAGAAATAAAAGCAAGTGAAGTGCTGGATGAGATGGCGAAGAAGCCTCATCGTCTACGTCTGTAGGCCGAACTTTCAGGGCGTACCTACATGTTTTCAGTTATGCTAATGTTTTTCAGTGTACCTCTACTTCTGTAGGTTGAATTTAACTGTCAATATATGTTATAAGTAATGCAAGTATTTTTGAAGTTACCTCTACTTCTGCAGGTTTAACTGTCAATGTGTGTTAAACCGTCAGTTATGTGGTTTGAATGTTAAATTTAATTCTGTTGTTTGAAATATGAGCGCATTTATATTTTTAGTTATATAATTTTTTTTGTTATGTACTTTGATTGGCTTAAATCTATTGAGTGTACACCCCTGCATTAGCAGGTTATAGATTAGGTGTAAATAAATGGAAAAAAAAGTAAATCCATCTTTATGTTGGAGTTAATTAAGTTGGCGCTATTTTAAGCATACATAATCTGTGTGTTATGTCCATGACATGTTTGATAAACAAGTAACACTACATTTTAAGAGGTAACTTTTTTTTTACAACATATCCCCCTCCGAAAAAAATTTCTGCGTCCGCCCCTGAGTCTTGTTCAATCGTTAAAACACTTCCTTTCACAATTTTTTTTACCGTGATTTAGTATTTACAGGGTGGCGACAGGGCGGGAAAACCGGGAATAGTCAGGGAAAATTCCCCGCCCCATCTCCTTTTTCGAAAATCGAAAAGCAATAGTTAAAATCAGTTAAAATGATGCCTACATGAATGGAGTAGCGCGGACTGGCAAGCATGAAGACGCGTCTGGTGCCTTTCATCGGACATCACAGTACCATAATCCCGGGGAAAAAAGCCATAAGTAGCTGGGCCGCTGCGTCACATACGCCACTTTTATCCGTAATCTATTCAGTTGTTTACTGCTCGACGCTTCCTGCTGATGCAGAAGGCTGATAACGTGTCCATCTCTCGTCTCTCTCTTAGGTCCCCCTCCCCCAGATGCTTCCTTCTGATGCGGACGTTACTTACGTGGTAACATGTGACACGTGAACTTGAGCTATTGCTTTGTATTTCACAGTAAAGTGTTTATTTACTAAATATATAACAAAAAAATTTCCATCTAAACTACCGCTGTTTGCATCGCGACGACGCGACGCACTATCGTATACCGTGTCTGTGAGATAATAATCTAGCCACCGTCCTTGATAATTTCTGAAGGGCTGAGCGTTAGAAAGGAATGTGTTGCGCTAGTTGTCCGCAGCAGATTTTATCTCTATACACATCGTAAATTTACACCACACGAGCGCTGTTGAACATACACTGCCTCGTCGTGTGAAGATGCAGTAGCAAGTTTCACGTGTTTCCTGGGCCAACAGTGCCAATTTTTTTTTGTTCAACATCATATTTTAACACATAACTCTTTAACTAGTTTTTTTGCTTTACGAATGTCCGACATAGTTTGTTTCGTTACACCATATTCATCACACAACTTTGCTACCGAAACACCGGCCTCTTAACTATTATATTAGTTCAAAAATTTTGCTTGATGTCAAAGTTACTCGATTTCTTTTCTGTCCTGTTGCAGACGCCATTTAATTTTTGAAAAAACGCATAATCTTTATCGCGCACGTACATCAGCTGCGTAAAAAATTCAAGTAGACACGACAGTCGTTCTTATCCAGACATGTCAAAACACCGATGAGCGACTAGCTCTGCTTACCTTCTTACGTTACGCGGCTATCTGTGCGCACGCCAGATGTCACTTACCAAAGCACAATAACCAGGTAGGTATTGCGCTGTTGATCATACAGTTTCGTAAAAAATTCAGGTAGACAATCATTCTTGCCCGGACACGGCACATACCCCGATGCGCGATTAAAAATAGCTCTGTCTACCGTTTTACACGGCTATCCATGCGCGCGCCTGATGTCACTCACCTAAGCACAATAACCAAGTAGGTCTTGTGCTGCATGTGATTAAGTAGACCTGACGGTGGAATCATTTGTATCGCCAGATTTTGTCCGTTAAATACGAAGTCCGCTGAATGGAGGTCCGATAAAACGAGGGTTTACTGTACTTGGCTTTTTGATTGTAGGTAGTATGTAGGCCTAATCATTAAATATGTTTGTTATGGGATGAGAATTTTCTCCACTCATAATTTAATTGTGTACTACATTAAATTGTAAATTTAATTTCCCAATGTAACAATTGTATTACTCTGAATTTTTGACATAAGTTTAAATCAATTACTTTAGTTGCAACTTTCTGTTGTAATTTTGATTTAATTATTTTATTTCAACATGCAGGATTAGAGTACGTAAAGTATATTGTTTATATTGTGTAAACTAGGCTATGTAATGAATCTGTTTCTCCTGAGGTAAGAAGTTTTTACACAGATATTTTATTCATGTAGTAGGCCTTTTAATTTGTCGATTGTGAGAAGCCATAAGTTAGGTATTACTGTAAATTTTTTACAGTCAAAATGTACTTAAGAGTTGTAACTTTCAGTTCTAATTTTTATATTATTATAGGCATATTTAATAAACTTGCAAACATAGAGCACACAAATTATGTTGTTGGTGTGTTTACTATGCAATCAGTGTTTTCTGAGGCATGTATTTTTCATGCAAATATTACAAATCGTAAAAGTATTTTGGCCATGCATAATTGCAGCAAGTGGTTTGTCACACAAAACCGGACAATACATGCAGACAAGCAAAAGAATGCTTTTGGTCGTTTACTTTTCTGTTTCTCTGCATGTATTGTCTGGTTTTCTTTGACTCACAGTTTGCTGCTGTGGCGTATATCCATAATATTTATTTTATTTTTAATTTGCCCCGTTACAAGAATGGTTTAGAAACAACACAAATGTTATATTAGTAGTACATTAAAATTTGTACTACGTGCAAAGTGCATTGAATTGGACAAAGAAAAAATTATTTCTTTTATATAGCATAAAAAATTGGGTTTGAAAAAAATTTATTAGGTCAGGGAAAATTTTCAATTTGGGTGGGAAAAGTCAGGGAATTATATTCCCAGCAGTTTGTAGCCACCCTGATTTACAACATCCGTGAAACGGAAACTGAAGACGTGAAAAGGACGGATTTAACGGCACATACACACTAGCAAGAGTGACTCAAGTACTACGTTTCCTAGGCAAAGTGTGTATTTATTCCACCAAACGCTGTTTCGTGTTGCCGAGTGTGTGTGGTCCAGGTCGGCAAGTGATAAGATTCCTCACCCTCTCGTTAAAGGTCAGGAGGCCACTAAAAAAAAATAACATTTTAGGGACTTGTGTACTACCTCACGGCAAAATTGTTACAGTATGGTTCATGTAAACAAAGGACCACTGTGAATTCCTCAGCAAAGGTAAAAAATAAGCCAGCTGTTTTATTCTTACTGTTTAATATTAAAACATTATTCATTATGTTAGAAGACCAGCGTGTAATACAATACATGAACTACCCATTAATAATTTTCCTGTAAGTTAAAGTTGTAACAAAACATTTGTACAGATGCCCGGTGAAATACTAATTAATACACTACAGTAGAACATGTCAAAAAATCAGAATAAAGTCACAGTTTGTGTAAGTGCCCCACACTAAATGGGAAGATCCTGGAGTGTAATGTTTAAACACAGTGCTATCTGTCCTGCCTTGCACGTAGCGTCGCTGCCGAGTCCAATAACTAATGCTCTGCCTGCATGTTGCGCAACACATACGCATTCCCGCCCCTGTGGCATCACGTTTCCGCCTGCTCCAACCTGCGCAGGTGTCCACGCCTCTCCTACCTCTTCCCCTTCTAGAATCATACTTCAACTAACCCACCAATACTATACCGCACCCTCTCTTGTCAAGACCGCACAGCATGAAGAGGAACAGATGGTAAATAAAAAACTGCTCTTAATTTTACATTTAAATTTGTGGGATGTTAACACAAGTAATTAGGGTACATTCTGTAATCAACAATCACTCAAATGTCTATTCTTTTCTTTAAAAAAAAATCGGACATTTTTGTTTGCTGTACTAATGCAGTGCATTTCTGTTGTGCATAATGCTTTAAGTTCGCCAGGTGAAGCAACAGGACATGATTAGGTTCACTCTGTCTTTCCAACCATAAAATGACTTAATACTGTTGATTACTTGCCTTACACTTGCTACTTCAGTTTCGTCCACTTCACTTTCACATTTGTCTTCATCACTATCATTCTTGTCCTGCACACGTCTTGATCGTCGACTGTCTCAAGGATCACTACTGTCACATTCAGACCAGTTCACTAGGTCATCCAAAGTTATGTTGGGGTCAACAATATTACGTGCAGACTGTACATCGTTATCAGCAAATCCTAGAAACGGTCATCACTGTCTAAGTTCTTTGTCTGGCTGATGGAAAAAGAACACTTTTTCCAACAGTTCTGAATGGTAGCTTGGGTAACACTTTGCCATGCTAGTCCCACGGAATATGCTACCCCCTTGAGGTTAAGCAAATTAAGATAAGCCTCCATGTCATCGTCAGAACTTACAATTGCGCTGAGAAGTTCTCGTCAATAGTGGGCTTTCAATGCTTTTATAATACCCTGGTCGAGAGGCTGGATCAGCGTAGTGGCATTTTTTTGCAGAAACATAACTTTTATTTTTCCATCTTGTGGCTGCAGCAAATCAGCAGATGGATGTGCTGGGCAGTGGTCAAGTGTCAAAATAAATAGCTTTTTCTTCGAGGTTGAGTGACCGCAGGTGGCTTCTCACTGATGGAACAAACTCTTCATTAAACCACTTGGAAAATATCTCTGCCGTCATTCATGCATTTTTTGTGTGCACGTACGTGACTGGCAACGACTTCATGTTTACATGCTTGGAACATCTTGGATTTCGACTTTTTTCCGATGCACAGAGGTTTAAGTTTGTGACTGTCTGATTTGTTGACAGCAAAAAGAAGAGTAACTCTATTCTTATTCTGTTTGAATCCTGACTTATTTCTTGAGTTTGAAAGTCTAGAGATTTTGTCAGAAGTAGCTGAAAATAAAAAGCTGTCTCGTCACAGTTACACACTTCACTCATTACCTTGTACCGTTGTGCAGGAAATTGTGCTGCAGACACACTATCAGAAGATCGAGCTTCACCTTCGATGCTTGTCTGCTATATTCCGTGACGAGCTTTCGATCGTGAAAACCACTCTTCTGAAGCTTTGAAGTCAGTGTTCCCATGCAAATCGTTATGAAACTTCACAGCTTGAGCCTTCAAAATAGGCCCAGACAATGGTACACTTTCGCTTTGTTTGGTTAAAAACCACCTGTAAAGGCTTTCATCCAGTTCACTATCTTCACCTAACTTGATTGTTTTTTTTTTTTTTTGCAACCCTGCATCACTTTCTATAACATCCACAAAATGTCTTAGTTTCTGTTCCTCTTTCATCTACCCTCTGATTGTACCTTCAGGAATACCGCACTCAAGTGTTATGCTCGCTTTCTTCTCCCTTTTTTTTCACACGCTCAATGATTTTCAGTTTATCTGATATGGAATGAGTTTTTCGTTTCTGTGACATCGTACTATGCGCAAACAAAACTGACAGTAAAAGCACGGCTTCAGTAACTCGAGGTCAACAATGACTTGTTTCCTCTCGTCAACACACGTGACCATGAGAAGTTTGCAGCCGGGAAATTACTAAAATACTCAAGGCCATGTGACTTCCCCCATTCCGACTGACACATCACATCTGTCATTACTGGCGCTTGTATTCCACCCCTCCCGGCTATCCGGGTGTCTTGGTCAGATATTCTCGTCTCACCTCGCCCTTCCCAGCAGCGGTGGTCTAGCCCAAGCGGCCAGAGGCAGAACGCTTACCTTCAACAAATGCCGAGTTCAATCCCCAGCCGAGTCACGCTGAACGGTGGATTTTCTCGAGTCTCCTGTCCGATAACTTAAAAACTGTACAAGATAGAGAAATAATGTACGGGGATATCTTGTTAAGAATTTTACTGCGAACATTTTCTGCACCTAGCATTTTTTCCACCAGATGCTTAGTTTGGGAGTTGCAATGCAAAATCACCATTATCGGCTCTCAGCCATTTATTTATTACTCAATTATTAATTTTAGACCGGGGGACATGGTTTGACCCGCGATATATTCGATCCCGCGATCAATTGGGGCGCAAACAACTGGGAGAGTACTGTATTATTATGTCTATTAAAATAGTTTATTATGTTTAGTATTTTGTTAAGATTTCTTTACATTATGTTTATATTTACAAATATATTGACATATAGTGTAGTGATATGTATGTAGATAATGTTCTATGAACACAGAGTTATGATGTAGTTTTTCTATATGTGATGTTCTTTTTTTTTTTAGGTTACTTTAGAATGCTTATGACTGAAAGTGGCAATGGCATATGTTAATGTAGCGGAATGGAAACCAGATCAGGTTACGGAATGGTTAAAAGGTATTGTATTTTTTCTTAAATCCTGTACTATATCGATGGTTGCATTAAGGATGACATATCTTTGGTTCAGTACTATGTAACTTGTGTGTTATGTGGAGTTTACAGTAAAATCAGAACATTTTAAGACCTTCTCAACAGGTATAATCGTTAAATAGGTACATGGTACTTGGTTTACCAGTGAAATGTACACACAGAGTGTGTTACGGTATTGTATGTACAAACAGGTGGTGGGACAATGCAGATAGGTTGCAATGGAATTTGATCGTCTTTAATAACTGCCCTCTTTACCATAAGTTACCTATAATATGATTGAATGTATAAACCATAATAAATTACCTAATGTCTGTACAGTGGGGGTTTATAGATGTAATTGATTACTATTTCTGCATTACTTTAAAACAATAAATTGCAGAAAGTTGGTGTACAGGTGTAGCAAGGACAAAAAATCCTGGCCTGTCTTTTTGTTTTCATAACTCATAAGGTTATTCTTGTGACTCTAAATTAGGTTACTAAGTGTCAAGTTTTCGTCTACCATGCTTCATAACCTCTGCCTTGTTAAATATTGAAATTGGCATTTTAATTACTTTGATTCTTTCTGTGCGGTTATTATATTCTATTTTATTACACGTTTGTATCGGGTTCTATTCTTTATCTTTTACTACACAAGGTATTACAACAAGATGTTGGACTCACGACGAGAGGACTCTGGTTAAATTCTTGGCTCCGGCCATCCTGATTAGTTTTTTAATGGTTTCCTGAAATTACTCCAGGTGAATGTCGGGATGGCTCCTTAACTAAGGCCATGACCGACTCTTCTCCCAGTTCCTGTCGTTGTACTAAGTTGAGTGTCACAATCTCTAATGTCGACGAGACATGGCCACTTATCTAGCCTTTAACTTTGAAGCCACTGTTGTGAAAGTATTGTTACTATTGTTGTTAATTACACTGTGAAATTTTTGAAAGTGATCTTACTAAAAATATTTGCTGCCAACAAATAGGCTTAAAAAGACAGGAATGAGTTACATCATAAGTAACCAACTCTTATACAAATATAATGGGTCAAATATTTAAGGGAGGGGGAGGAAAGAATATGGCTAATTAATCTAAATGAATGCCAATCGAAAATATTACTGTCACTGAATATTTATGGGGTCTTAGATCTATCCAACTTTGTAGTAGCTCTGGGTTATTTTGTTTTAAGATTGTGTTAATGTGATGTTGGTCTTAGTTGAAATGTAGGTCTCAGTACACTGGCAGTTCCTTGACCAAAAACCCGGATGGAAGGCGTTTACTGGTTAGGGCATTTCTGTTTCACCCATGCTTGGTGCAGAATTCATTTAAATTAAGGGACACTACTGTTGGCTGCTTCTAGTTAGGTGACAGTTGGAATACTGTGGCTCACACGGCACAGTTTTAGATAGTGTGTTTGGTTTTGACCATGCTAGATGGCAGCTATGTCAGCTGCTTTAGAGTACTTTGTATGTTTTTAGAATTGAGACAGTACAGAACAGTACCATCCAACATAAATTTTTAAACACACACATGTTTTAAATGATCAAAACATATTACAATACTTTTAAGTTAAATTTAAAAGCAGAATTTTTTTATAGATTAATTTAAAGACAAACATGATCAGATCATCTTTAGTTAAAGTTGGTCAATAGTATTACACAAAAATTGTTCCGTAATAATAAAGTGCTGCATTAAGGGGTATTAGTCCCTAAATAAACAACGTTAAAATGAACTGGAAATTATTCATTATATAGTAGACATAAATTACAAGTATTTGAGAAACAAGTTTTTTAGAAAATACTTTTTAATATATATTTTGACACTTAAAACGAACTTTATATACTAATTTTGCAGCCCTTACAGCTAGAATAAGAAAAAAATTATGTTCAATTTCTGCATTCCCTTGTTAGATTAAAGTATGAGGAATTGTGTGTCACATTCAGTTTTTAAAAACAGTTGTTTGAAAAAGTTTACTAATGCATTTTACATGCCTAATATAAATGCATTTTTTCATATTTTTTGTTATGTTATTTCAGTAGCAAATTTAGACACTTTAACCAACAATTTGAAACAAAAACACTTCACCATATCTTACTGTTACATTTAAATGAATTTTGTAAGCAATAACATTTCAGTTTGTTATACTGGTTCACGAGATGTAGCCAGAAAATCAAATATATGTAATGATTTGTTAGGTTGGCTATTAGTTCCCTGTGAAGTGCTTCCATCTGGCGGGATAGACACAAACTATTTGAATTGTACGAAAGCATGTTCCTCCGCCTCTCCAACTGTCGGACAGTACCTGTGTCACGTACAGTTGGTAAAAGGGAGATGGGAGGGGGGGCACGAGACAGCAGTACCATAAGAACGTGGGAAGAAAAATGTTTGCAGCCAGGCTGGCTGACATTGTTGCCATATCTTTAGAAGGATGTCTTCACTTTGTTGTGGCACACAGTAACTAAGCCCTCCCTATCTATCTTGATCCAAGCCAACAGGCACTTACTACCCAGCCCAGCGCTAATAATCTGTATTTCTAGAGACAAAAACGTGGTCTATACTAACACTTGTGTTATTAGTAGTACGTTTGCATGTAAAATTTAAATCAATTTAAAAACACTTGCAGTTCAGAAAGTTTTATTAAAAAGGCCAATTCGATAGGAGTTTCAAAATTGGGGATCGTAACGATATGAATCGACTGTAGAACAACATGAAAACGTGGATTGTATTAAACACAAATTGAAAGTAAACAAGCACACTCGGCAATTTTAGTTTCGAACTACAGATTTTATGTTTACTGCAAGTGCGTGTTTGTTGCAGATCGTCAGTAGGAATGCGTGATCCTCAGAAGTAGTTAAGTTTTATTATAAAAACACTAATTTCCGTGTCTCCATGTTCAGTTCATTTTGTAATGTAGGCCTACTAATATAACAGAATGATAAATAAAAAGTAAGTTATGTTTATTTATTTCACTTCAGCCGACATACCTAATTTCAGTTTAAACATTTTCCAAATGAACAAATTTTCCCAGCTTACTGAAATCAATGTCAATCATATCCGCACTTAGCTTGTAAAAAGATACTGTTCTCGGTCGGAGTTCAGTACTTAATTTATTTTAAAAATGACATATAAATATATTACATGTATGGTAATCTCAAAGAAGGTCTCACACACCACTGCAGTAATATTGTGTAGTAAAAGCATTGTATCGGCTTAGTATCTGCGTTTATCGAAATCACAATTTTACGACTCTGGTTATTAAACTTCAACTTTGGTAGGTATTTATGGTATTTAATAGTACAAATAACATTTATTATTCCAATTTTCACACATGACGTTTCACAGTCACAAAATCATATCCATGAAATTAGACGTACATAGTATTCCTGTTTTCCCCCGTTTCTAAATATTTTAACGCTAATAAAAATGAAGAAACGTTCCAAAATATGATACCTAACAACAGCAATATTTATCTTTCGTTGTATTACTAAAGAAATTAATTCTATTAAGGGGAGACTGTAAGGCCTATGCTAACAATGTTAAAATTGGCAAAACTCATGTTCCTGTAACTTTGAAACCAATAAAGATACAGCTGTGAGATTTATACAGTTGATGTAGCAACACAGTATCTGTCTACTGAAGTAGAAGAGCAACAATAAAGATAAAATTAAAAAAACATTTTTTTTCTTTAAATTGTAAAATTTTACTAAAAAATTTTGGATATGAATCCTCCTAATTTTAATATTATACAATGCTAAGAGATAATTTTACTTCAGTAGGTGTATCAATACATATTAAAATGACTGTCCAAATCTCAGACTTCTATCTCCAATAGTTTTCTAGATAAAGGAACATAAGTTGTAAAAAATGTCGAATGAAGATATTTGAGGTTAAAGTTTTACAAAGCAGCGTAATATGGATCCTCTCCAGTGTCTGCCTTTTTCTTAGCATAGATCTTGCTAACTTATGTCTATGTATTTACTGAATAATAATGTATCAATAAACAAGAAGACAAGTGATAATAATAATAATAATAATAATAATAATAATAATAACAATAATAATAACAATAATAAGCATAATATGGATCCTCTCCGGTGTATGCCTTTTTCTTAGCATAGATCTTGCATCTTTGGTATTATGTCTATGTATTTACTGAAGTACTAATAATGTATCAATAAACAAGAAGACAAGTGATAATAATAATAATAATAATAATAATAATAATAATAATAATAATAATAATAACAATAATAATAATAATAACAATAATAATAACAATAATAAGCATAATATGGATCCTCTCCGGTGTGTGCCT
>PNEQ01044235.1:11138-33206 GCA_003012365.1 Medauroidea extradentata | reverse complement strand
GGTGAAACTAAATTCTGCTGCCACTGTTACTGTATTAGCAAGTATACTTTTGCTATCGGATAGGGTACAATTTGCTACTGTGCTAGAGGAAACAAAAAATTTGTTTAATTCATTTGGTTGTTTGAGTGAATCTGGAATAGATTTATTTACAGTCGCTTTGACATGGAAATATTTCAAGTCATTCCATAATTTTTTTGTAACTGTTTCTTCCAAAATTTGGAAAAACAACTGAAATAATAATAATTAATGCTCACCGATTTAGAGTGCACGGATCAACCATAGTATTCATTCGAAATTTACGGGAAAACATAGAATACCAAAATTAGGTTGATCGGAGCCAGGAATCTAACGTATGTAAAATGTGGCAGATAAACATGAAAGTTTTTAGATATTGATAATGAGGCCATTGGAAACGAAACGGATTCTGTGCCTCATACAGACATGGAAATATGAAGTCATCGACGAGGTTCTGTCGTAAGGTTCCAATTCACCACTGACCTTGAATGATTTCGCGAAGTAATGGAAAAACGAAATGAGAACAGACAAACCGGTAGCTAATCCCATGTCCTATCAAGGTTGGGTCCCAAGAAAATGAAAAACAATGTACAGTAACGAAATAAAAATTCCTAGAAATCCCAGTGGAAATTGGCAGAATTTAACCCAAGTTCTTTAAATGAAAATTTGTGTAATCAGGATGTGTGCACTTCCGTGCGTCTTAAGGTGGTCATCTGGGTAGGCCTGTACATATTTTGCGCGTCTGAGACTCAGAAGTGAGGATGCTGTGAGGACCAGACAACAAGCGCATAGCGCCTCACTCTAGCTTCTGTGCGCAAGTCACTGATCTGGTGTGCTGCTTCTTGCCGACAACGCTCCTGCATGAGACTTTCAGTGGCGACACCATCTTTTCATAACGTAATATTAAATAAAGGTATATTGTACACGCCTATTCATTTTAAAAGATTCTGCGGTCGCTAGAAGGTCGTTAGCGCTGGTAAGGGAAACAGGTGATCCCCGAGAAAATCCGCCGACCAACGGCATCATCCAGCACGACGTCCACATGAAAAAATCCGGGAACCGGCCTTGCCAGAAAATCGAACCCAGGTCACTTTGGTGGGAAGCGAATGGCCTGACCATTCATCCACCGCGGCCCCATTGACAATAGAAAATATTTTTAAATGAGAAGTCGTGAACTTTAAATGGGTATACACACGTGCAACGTTCTTTAAATGATGTTCTTAAGCAGACCTAACTCTTGTCCAAAGAGAAGTTTCGAATAACCTGTTAACGGTCGAAGCTCTGCACGGTACTCTGGGTAGACGGCCACCTTAAGGGCGCGGCTACCGCAATTTTCTTCACCATTTTTTATTTGTACCAGATATTTTTTCTTATTTTAGACACAAAATGTGACTAAATTTGGCTTTCATGAAACTATTTATCCCTCGTAGTTTTCGCGTAATGGCTTGTTAAAGTCATATTTTGCATGTTTCCGTTTTAAGGACTACACTAAAACTAACTGATATACAAAACTTAAAAAAAAAAAAAAATCGCAGTGGATAAAGACATTGCATGCTACAATGCCATGCTCATAAAAATAAAGAATAAAAATAATTTTAATTTTAAAAAATGCTGAAACTGAAAATAAAATTTTAAAAATTCAATATTTTTTAAATACAAATCATTTTTATTCTTTATTTTTATGAGCATGTAATTGTAGCCTGCAATGTCTTTATCCATTGTGATTTTTTTTTTTTTTTGAGTTTGGTATATTAGGTGGTTTTAGTGTAGTCGTTAAAACGGAAACATTTAAAATATGACTTTAACATGCCAATACGCGAAAACTATGAGAGATAAAAAAAAATCATTAGAACCAAATTTAGTCACATTTTGTGTCTAAAATAAAAAAAAAATATCTGGTACAAATAAAAAAATTTAAAAAATGGTGATGAAAATTGCAGTAGACGCGCCCTTAAGGTGACCACATATGGTACTTAGGCCTCAAAAAAGACTAAAAATATAAAAAATATAGTTATTCTACCAGTTGTTCACTAAAATTAATTTTCGGACGAAAGTTACTAAAGCTATTCTTATCGGTGACGACTGTAAACAAATGCGTCACTCTGGCAAAAAAAAAATGTTGCTGATAAACATATTGTTTTTCCTAGAAGTACTTTTACTTTTCTATGATGACGACTGTAAACCTGGAGATTTCAACTACCGTCTTTAGCCCTTATGTTAAAGACTCTGTTCTTACTTAATCTTTCCATTTCCGAAACTCATAACGTGAAAGTTGTATGAGCAACGTTAAAACGCGTTTGCGCAGTAAATGTTACTGACGTCACTGTATTGCCTTTATCCTTAAGGCAACAAGATTGTATAACACAGTAGCAAGTGTAATTTTTCTAAGCTAATTTACAGGTGAACAATGAAGCAATGAGGATGGAAGGATGAATAATACAGTTATGAAGGAAAAAACAGAGCTTTATTTTGTTTCCTGAATGTTTTATCCTTATGTAATGCACTAGAACTGTAAAATAATGTAATCTTTTAGAATATTTTTGATGAAAGCTGACATACGTATGATTACGGTGTTGGCAACCGTGAAAACCTTTAGAAGATTCCTGCAACGTTTAATTCTGATGTAAGATAAGGTCTTATTTTTTTTGTTTGGAATTCATTTCTTATGGTAAAAATACTCGGGAAGCATACCATTTCAGATACCAATGAACTAACAAAGTTTAGTAAATAGTTTTACCGACATAATTTGAAGTATGTGTTCAAAATCAGGTTATCTTACGACTACCATTCAAGTTAAAGTAAATTAAAGAACTATCACTTTTCGTTTGCCCGTGGGCAATCCCATTTACGTAACATCTGTATCGTTTTAAGTAAAAAGAGTGGAAAAACCTAGTTACAGCAAAGAAATTCGCGTGAAGGGGGTCTAGATATTCCTATCAACAAGGTCATTTCCGATAAGTATCATCATTAAGGCTTGCCTTTATCGTAGAAGAAAATAGAAAAAAGTTAGAACCGAGACATAAACTGAATTACTGAATAAGGTATATAAGTATGTAGCTATTTTTTTTTTTTCAAGTATTTACGGCACACATTGTCTGACATTGGGTATAGTATTATTTTTAACGAAGATAATTTTGTACATTAAAGCAGGAGTTTAATTTAACCGACAACACTATAGATATACCACTGCTTAGTTGCAGTTGCATCAAACGACCATTTTTGGGCAAAATAACTATATTTTATGCAACAACAGTACGCAAACCTCTATTTTTCTCGTGATAAGGGCACGCACAAAGCAAAATGAATTCATTTCTTGACAAATTTCTGTTTACTTACAACACAATACCATATTTTGTTCTTCTAACGCAAGTACCTTTAGTAATACCCCACGAAATATGTTTTTTAGGCTTCGCCTTCAAGGGCTTCTGTAGTCTTTGATATTTGTGATGGACCACGGGTGTCGTATATCAAATCTTTTCTATTTACGTCAGCAATCTCCTGGCAAAATTTAATCTGAAACAGGCTGTAAAACATATCAAATGTTACCATCTACTGTAAACGATTTCTCGTCTTAAAAATGGCTAAAACTGCATCGTATTTTTAAACACGCATTATAAATATTGGAGACAAATAAACTTACATTTAATGCTAAAACAGATATCCAAGAATACATGTCTCTATTCATTACTGTTTCACGTTTCCTAATTTCGCGAATGTTATCAACTCACACCGATAATAACACGCTGCCATTCTTCAACAACGATAAGTGGATATATCTTCAGTTTTCCTTATTACCCGACGTGAGTTTGACGTATCCTCATTGAATATAATTAGAGCAAGTGATTTTTGGTGAAAATAATTATGCGACATTTTGTTTCAAAGCCTCAGGTTCACATCTGCAGCTCTGCTTCATGGTCAGTGATTGGCTGTTTGTAACTCTGAACTTCTTGGGGATCGACTCGCAAATCACAGACGTGTGGTGTCGCAGTAACCTTATTCTCATTGGCACAGTCAAATAAGCCACGCCTCTGCACAAATACACTCTGCCAATAGCCACAAAGCAGGGCTGCAGATGTGAACGTGAGGCATTGATACAAAAGGTTACATAATTATTTTCACCAAATATCACCGGCTCTACATATAATATACTATAGTCTGTGTATTTCAAATGACTAGAGCACTCGCCTCCCACCAAGGAGATCCTTGTTCGATTCCCGGTGGGGTTAGTTCCCGTATTTTCGCACGTGGGAACCGTTACGAGCGATGCCGCTCGTCGGAGGGTTTTGTCAGATATCTCCTGTTTCCCACGCTCCTTCATTCCGGTGCTGCTCCATACTCAAATCATGTTACCCCTCGCCAACGCTAAAGACTTAGATGTTAAGTGCTAATCAAAATCTCTTCGCTTCACTTGCATGTTTTTAACGGCCTCTTAGTAAAATATTGACTTACATCTGTGAAATTTGTAATTTTTAACCTTCTAATATCTATGAACATAACTGCACAAGACTGCCAGATAAATGTCGAACGAAACTGAAAATTCACCAATATCCGACACTTTATTTTTTTTATAAAATTTACGAATAATTTCTATGTACTTATACAGACCCTCGTAACGCACAATTAAATTAATAATTAAATTATGCATTTGTAAAGTGAAAGGATTTGATTTGTACAAATTAAAAAAAAAACTTGGCCGTTGATCAAAATAATGGGTTAGTCGGTAATGATAATTACATACAAAGTATGGCCTCTGGTTACATTTTTCTGGACCAAAATGAATAATTATGTAACTTACGTTATACCAAATATAAACGAGCTTTAACCATGTATCTTGAGGAGCGATCTTCCGTAGGGGAGTCGTCCAAGGAACGGTTTACGGTACGAGAAGTCCTAGGTTCGAGTCCCAAGTCCTCTGAACTGCGGTTAGTAAAATATATCACATAACAACTGTCACAAAGTTAACTCAGGTCACATGAATTTACGGGACACTTAAAGGAAGGTTGTTTGGCGCAGTAGCGAGAGGGTTAGACATTGTCACTGTGCCAAAAAGTTTTAATAAATGATTTTGTCCAGTGGCAACGTTAAATACTAGCCTACTAATGCGACAGTAACAATACGAAAGTTTAAGTTGTATGTTGACTAATATTATATATGTACAAATTATTTATGTAGCTGTTATTATCCAATTTAGCTAATTTTCATGACCAAAATAATGAAATTAATAATTCAAACTTATTTTCCTTTCATTACTAGTTCAAATACATGGCTATGTCTTGTAATGTTACAAACATATGCTTCACCTTTTTTCACAAGAACAATCTTTGTACTTTGATAAAGAATTTCACTTAAAACTGGGTTTCCAAGGTTTTCCTTGTGAAATTTTTAGAGTGTAGCCATGGTCGGTGAGAAAAGACTAACGATAATCTCAGTAATAGCAGTGAAGAATTTTTAACCTTCCTTGGTGATTTCTGTTTCTGTGTTGTCAGGTTGCAACCCTACCAAGGCTAAAGGTTGTCTTACGAAAACAACGTTACGTTAACATTCATAATATGTTGCTCCTTGGTGAAGCACAGACCAACAGTACGGGTTTACTCAATTGTTATTTTAGGTTGTAAGAAGTATAAGACTTAAGCAATATCCTCACAAAAATTTAATTTATAAAATAGCGATGGTATTTCGTAAGTACAACTAACAGGACCGCATTTTGAATTTGGGTTTTTCTGGTTGTATGGTTCATTTCAAAGGCCATGAATAAAAACTTGACACGAAGCAATTAGAATATGGTAATTTTATAACTTGTAAACAGTACGCCAATAAAATTTACAATTTAAAACATGCGTTGCAAAATGCATTCCATTATTTTAAAAATACCCAGTCGGTAGAGTGCATTTTGAAGCTTTAAACAAGATGGAAGTTATCGGATGAGTTACGAATGGCCTAATAAAGCTAGAGAACTATTCTGTGGTTCGTAGAACTTGCAGTTTCAATGCTTCGGTTGAAATAAATATGCTGGGGAAAATGTTTTAAGTTCAGTTGCTTAAATCTAAATGCTTAAAAGGTTTTTGTAAACATCTTAAGTCACAGTACCGTACGATATATATGTTCGTATCATGTATGCACGTTGCAATTTTGCAATACATAGGGCCGGTCTCAAGATGTCTGTTTAAAGTATTGGTTATCTGATCATATGATAAATATAAACGAAACTTTTAACTACGGGTTAAAACAATAGCGTTTCTGAAAACGCTACTCCCGTTAAAAATGTTATGGTTAGCTAAGTGCTGGTTAATGTAAATTTGGCAACCATGCAGTGACGTTTCACGTTGTGATTGGGTGTTGAATCGTTGTTTTTAAGTCGCGGTTAACATTAGTTTGTAAACAATGGACGAAAGAGGTTAAATTTTACGTCTCGGTAGTTTTATTACCTCTGAAAAAGAACTTCTAACTACCATAGTTGAAAAATGTTCTCATTTTGCGAAACGTAAAAAACAGATGCAGTGACGTGGAAACAGGAAGAGGAATATTGGGAGACAGTTGCAGCCGAGTTCAAACACTCTTTCGGGCGTGTGTCCGTGTACAGACAAAATTTTAAAAGTGAAGTACAAAAATGTAAAAAGATCGACACGAAAAAAGAATAGCGACGAACGAATGTAATTCTTTAAGGCGTGATGTGGGGTGCCACAGAAATTCACTACAACAGATTTGTACGAGAAAATAAAAAAATTTTAATAAACATGGACGAAAGCAATCAGGCTTGCAGTGAAATTTCTATTTTGTTTCACCGTTAGTGATTTTGCCAAGTTTTGCTTTGCAATTTCCGATTTTATTTGTGCAAAATTACTGCAAGGAACTTTCTCTATGTTCGTGTAATTTATATTCGACGAACATAACCTCTCATGAACGAAGCCAAATATTAACTGAAAATTTCTTTTCAGTAATAACAATCTTTGTTTCAAATAATGAGGGGTTGAAAATTACTGCTTTTTGTTGTCAAGTGTGAATCGTTGAATAAAAAACAGTTTAGATATAAGTTGTGCAATGTTCAATTGTCTTTATTTGCTAACAAGAATTCGATGCTTTTTTGACGTCTATTTACAGAAAATACGTGGGATTTTGTGTAACCTAACCAAAACTAACCTCTTCATCTGAACATTTAAAACAATACGGAAAAGAATAGCAACATACATTTTATACCCCAAAGTGAATAGGCTAATTAGCAATGTCACAACATGAAACACGTTTCTCGAAATAGTGCAGTACTTAAGTTCATATTTTTGTACAGATAAAATATATTGACAAAAATTGTCATCTATCGGCAGGAAATTTTTCGGTTTGGAAATACCGATATAGAGTTTTGCTAGCAACCATCATCTTTAAAATATTAGGTCTGCATAACCTTAATTGTGATACAACGCGTGTACTGGCAGTGATAATTTATTTCGAATGAAACTACCATCCAATATAAATTCAAGAAATGAAGACTTCGTTAGTATAACTTCACATTCAAATATTTTTCTGATTTTATAACACAAGCATGTTTTCATCACAGGGGCTATGTTTTGTAGCTTAAAAACACATTCTGCCATAATTATTTAAATGTTCTGCTTAACTCAGGAACCGGAACTTCTTCTTGTGTTTAGATTAACCGTTGGTTACCACTAGTTAAACAACAGTTTTAAATTAACCATAACTCGAAAAACACAAAACATTGCTAACCACCAGTTAAAACTTAATCAGATGATAATCGGAACATAACCAGACATTGTGATACCGGCCCTTAGATACATATCAAGAACGAAGAAAACGCGCTTGACTATAGTTGATTTCGGAACATCGTAAGATGAATCTTCGCTTGGCGCATGGACGGCGTTGCAGCGTGTCTCGTGTATTCTTATTTACGCGAAAACACTTAACTTATTTATACTATGTTTATCAACGAAAGGAACACATACTCAAAGCTATTCTTCTATGTTTTAAAAAATTCAGCGCGTTTGTTAGGGACATGATTTTCGGGCCTCTCAAAACGGCTAAAATCGGTTATTTTAGAATGCTGCAACTCCAAAAATATTACTTTAACTCTTAAAGTGCAAAGCAAGAGACGTGCGTTGGTCTTTACTTCATACTATTAAAAAATAAAATGTCACCGCTTAGAGTGCAGTAGGAGAAAGACTAGAAAGACTACAAGGAAAACCTTGAATGCCAATTTGGCGCACTGCGTATAGAGACGATATGCTTCTCGTGAAGCTTGGGACACTGGCTCTTATCGCCATGCTGTTCCCACGCGTCAAAGATGGAAATTCCTCTTAACACAGGCCTATATTTGGCCGTAGTTAGGTACATACGCAAATCAACGGGGCGGCCGAAGTCAAACCCAAGATGTCACGTGGTTCGACACTAACACTGCAGCTTACATCATCCAAGAACCACGATACTCTATGTGTTGTCAGAGGTTACGCTGCGACCTCCCTGGCAGGTCAAAGCCACGCCATTGACAACTCTGTCCCTTCCTCGTGGCTCGACATTACATTCTGGGATATCCACACTGGACATTGCACAACTCACGCCATGTTATTGATCACTTTACCCTCTTAATTGACATTTACTGTTGCAACATTCTCATTGCTGATAACACCAAGAAGTGATCAAGTATATATACTACAATTTTTTTCTAGCCTTATTTACACAAGAAGTGCCAACTATTACACTGAAAGTTTTATAAACATCTTCTAGAAACATGTGGGAGCCTTATTACAAACACAGTTCTTGGTACCTGTCTTAGATGTTTTTATGTTCCGAGATCACTTGGAAACTACTGCTTAGACTGTGAAAAGTCAGTTAATGTACTGGAATATAAATACGTAGGCCTACTGCGAAAAAAAAATTGTGTTGTGGTAGCATAAGTATTTTAAATTAGAAACAGCATTCACACTTCTTGGCAGACAAACACACAGTAACTCTGAGAACTTAACAAATGTGGAACTGTTTGTGATTATTTCCAACTGTTGTAAACATCAGAGCACATTGTTTGGCCTAAATAAAACATTTCGTCATTTCAACAGAACTGATTCGAAAATATATGGGATTGTTCTTACTCCTATTAGGAAAAAAACAAACCAACCAGAAACAAATCATTATATTGGTTTTTATAGTTTTGATTATTATGAGGACAATTCTTACAGTCCAAGCAACCAAACCTGGTTGACAGTAGGAAACAACGACTCATTTATACGGGGAAGATTACGCCGGTCAAACCTTTGTTTCGTTTAATTTTTCCTGAAACTGTGCACACAAGTGCTTAAAACGTATTTTGTAAAATTTTCCTTCCATGTACATATTCCAGAAATAATTTAGGGCATATAATACTGTTCATTAAATGTTTCAATTCCACATTGTTTTAAGTTCCTGTAAATCGCAGCCCTTCGAACAGGTTTCTTTATAATTTTCATTGGCTTATTCTACCTACCACTCGATCTCTCTATTTCATTCCGTGAGTAACGAACAAGACGCTTACGACTAACAAAATGCTGTGAAGGTAACAGGCACTTCTCCAAAACTTCACGACTATACTCTGAAAAACTGCATAGTATTAATAATTACATATGTGTACATATGAACAAACTCAAATACTTAAATTACGCCAAATAAAGTAAAAATTTAATTACAGTATTACTTGATTACATATCGTTATCATTATTTTACTGCTTTCAAGAGGTCGCTCCAGTGTTTCAGGCGCATGTATGCAACCCGCAACTATATAAATCAAGGCTAATATTACTATCCTTGTAACCATAAGAGTATTGCGCTTATCAACATTACCTTCGCGTTTGATCAAAGGCACAGTGGTTATTATATTCGCTGCGTTCGAATACGTCAAGTTATAAGAATGCCTGACTACAAATTTTACAAAACTTTTTTTATCTCGTTGATGATATAGCCGTTTCTTATACTTGCTTTTGCAGAACGCAGCTGGAATAAGAACGGCTGCATCATTAATATAATGCTAATATAATTTTGATATGCACAATACTCTTATGGCTATAACGATAGTAAGATTTGCCTTGATTAATTGGGTTTTAGTGCGTGTTGCATTCGTGCGCCTGAATCATTAGACGAACAAGTGAGTAACTGAATTTCAGTAAAATGCAATCTTATTTCCTAACTGTATTCAACTGTTTTATATCTAAACTTATAACTTGCGTAAAATAAACTACTACTTATCATTTTGATATGCATCTGGATATCTATTATGTACTTAATATAACAGTGCGAAACAAATTGTGTACGAATTCACGTAACCATTCCGGAAAAAAAACAACATATCAACAGTAAGATACATGTTAACAGTATAACAGTTTATGTGTATATATACATATATATGAGATTTTTAAATATTTGTTGCAATGAGAGCTTACAATAAGAATTTATTGGTTTGTGGACATACACATGAGAAATGGCATATGCCCACAATGTATATAATATATATATATATATATATATATATATATATATATATATATATATTATATGCATATACACATGATGTTTTCGAATAAATATCACCAGCAAACTCCGGTGGGTGACCGTTAATGAAAAATTAAGAAGAAAACACGTTGTACAACTAGCACCTAAATGGAATATTATGGTAGCAATTAGTTCTTGAATACTGAAATATGAATCAAAGTTTTCTGAAAATCTCAGTAACCATTTAACATAAAATGACAATACCCAGAACATAGTTTGATGTTGTCGAGATCTGCAATTTCACAGCATTTGCTCGTAGATACTATCCGCTTAAATAAAACTAATGGGGAAAAAAGGGGGGCATATTTGAATTGCATATAACTTTTGCTGTTTCTCGAAAGTCAATTATTTTAAGGTTTATTGAGTATTGTGAATCACATAACAAAAAAAAAAAATGCTTCTTGTTGATACTGTCTAAAACATACGGTTTGTGCTCGGAAAACACTTGAAGATTTGCAGAGACAGGTCATCATGCATGGAAGGGATGAAGGCAGCTGAATACAAAAGTGCTGTTTGTTTGTGATAAATCATTTACTGGGTTTGAAGCACCACTGCCCGATAGTTTGGACGGCCCTATCTGCATGCTGAACTAGAGTCAAATCTCAAAGGGCACTTTTCGTCAATGTCAACCCTCATACGAGACACTGAGATAAAACGTAATTTTGTTATTCATATCCCTGAAGAAATTTTTGAAACAACGTTCTCTTGTGGCCATTTAACATTTGCTATGTGAACAAATATAAACCTACATCAACAAACAGGGATTTTTTTGCGAGTATGAATCTGGCCAAACAAATTGTTGCGAGATAGTCCAGTATCACAGAATAAATAAGTAGTAGCAACAGCAACGTGGCATGATTTTATCGAACACGCTTTCGTTTTTGATAGTATTTGTGTAGGAGTTTGTGGATATTTGGTTACACTGAAGTTTGTAGGACCTATTTTATATTCTGTGAGGAAATCGACATGAAAGTAACTGAGCATTTACCACTTTAAGATATATAACTGAGATAAAACAAATTTCAGTGTTCCTTGAAAGATAAGCGGTTGTTTAAATCAATGTGTCAAATTCCACAGGGCTTCGTTTACGTGCCAGTACTTCCCTGAAAGTTGGTACAATAGAACAGTTACGTCGCTTCTGATAATGTTATTATCTGATGCTGAGCGTCGAATCGTCCCGTTTACCAATTCTAATTATTTAATTATTACCGAAACTAAGGTACCTGCGCTAAATATGGTCCAGTTCTCAATATGGCCCACAAGTCGCCATTATGTGGTAAAGCCGAGATCTATGTTGGATCGGTACACACTAGTCTACAGTATGAACATACACCATCCTTAAATATCTGTCTTACATCATCCACGTGTTATGTAAGTAATATAATTAATGACTTAGGCACACATGATTTGTGAACCTTAAGCGGGCCATATTCGGTACAAATACCTTAATTACTCAAGCACTACAGATAGTTATATAAAGCAGTGACTCGAATCCACGTGGTACTGTTTATATTTCTGTACTGTTCTGAGGTTGGCGTAATAACAATAATTTAAAAAAAAACTTTTCTATGTCGCTTATAATAGTATTATTTACCTTGTGATAGTATGCCGCTACTATTTACTATCCTTCCACAGCCTGCTCCCCTACCCCCTTTCTCCTGGAAGGCGCTTATCACTCTCCGTGGGGCTACTATTTACGAGAAGTTGTTACGAAACGAACACACAGCTGATACGCAAATCCTAGCCAATCATAGCCCTCGCTATTTCCGCCAAGGTAAGTTAAAGACAGTTCGAGACAGTTCATGTATTTCTGTAACTAATCAAAGACACGCACATTAACCTACTGCGAAAATATTCGTAAAAAAGATTTAAATTGCAGAGTTACAAATATTCTGACATCTGAAGAAACGTGTCACCGTGAATATGATTATTAAATTGTTGTTTTTTCGCTTAATTAAAGCTACCATTTTATATAGAATTGTTAAATTACTATGACAAATATAAAAACTATCCGGTATTTTATACTGGCACAGTTTTTATCAGGCGTTTATACATTCTCGAAAATTATGGCCAATGTCGATATTTTTTGTAAATTTTCAACCCGATATTAACTTCTAGGAATCCCAGTGAATAAAGTATAAATCTGACAATAGTTAACGACATGTGAACGAATGGAGAACGGACAATTCCTTTCATATTTTCGAAATTATGTTTAACATAACATCTTACTATGTAATAAACGATTTATTTTTATTTTTCACGAATGATTACATTAACTTATTTAATGTGTATCACAAACAAAAACGACTTCCGTGACAAACCTTAAAAAAATAGCTTGAAAGGCATTTGTGACATTGGGATTTTGGCGACTAAATTGTATCTCAAAATTTATTTCAACAATTCCCACAGCATTACGTATATATGAAGCAGTAACACAATGTATTAACATTATTAAATAATAATGTAAGTACTGTATTAATTTGTAACATTAAATAAATAAACTACTTGCATTTGTGTAATAACTTCTTCTCGTGTACCAATAAGAAACATAGTTCTCAGTTTGTTAACTGTCGGATAGACTTTCGAAAAATCATCAAAAAATAATGAACTAGAAGGTTGTCAATTACCTGTCATACTGGCTCAAGTGGCTTCACTAAACGGCTCGACGTTCCGTTTAACGACATCAAGTTTCCTTCGCTTACTTCGGTGGAGAGTAAAACACAGGGAAATAGCGAATAATATAGTAGTGTGGTAATGGAAACCATTAGTTGTGACGTCACACGAGGGCACTGGTTCCAAACAAATGTTTGCTCGGAAAGTTTAACACTGAAAACTCCATTTAACTTTCTGACGTATATTTGTAATTACGTTAAAAAATACAAATACTTGTCTTTAGGCCTAAATAATGTCAAACAAGAGTGCGGCAGGTCTTAACTCGTAAATTTATATCGTCGGAGAAGGTAGAATTTAATACACATAGCGGGAAAATACATTTGTGTTGGGCCATGCGACTTGTATAGCATGCATCCAGAAATAATATTGTAAGGGGCAGTGATTGTTACAACTTATGCAGTTATAAGCGTACAAGTAATATTAAAAATGTATTGGCGCATCTTTGTAGGAATGTTAAAACTAATTATTTTCACAATAGGAGAAGTTAGGCAGAGGCTGTTAAGATAGGTAAGACTACAAATTATGCTGCTGACAGAGTATCATCAAACTTGTAGGTTTGCTAGCTGGGCTCAGTTTTTACAATTTGTGCTAAAAACGTTAATATAATGATACGTTAACTATTTCTGGCCTGCTGTGTTTAATACCTCTTTCCGTTGATTTTTAGTGCCCTTTCCTTACAATTTTCAGTGCGTTTTCCATACAATTTCTAATCCCCCCTTGCCTGCTCCATGATTTTTATGCCCCTGTCTCACAGTTTTTGTTGCACCTGCCACTGCTCAATGATTTTCAGTGTCCCTGCCCATTTTTTTTTAAATACAATTTCCATACAATGTTACTGCCATAACCTACCCCAAAAGTTTCTGCCATGCCCCGGTACCTATGTTTTAAGTGGTTCTAAGCTTCAATTTTCTGTGCATATGCTCCGTGGTTTTTAATATTCTTGCTTAACGTATCCAGTGAAACTATCCTACAATTTTCTTTACCTCTGCCCCATGATTTTAATGTATCTTCCTCACATTCCCAGTGTCCATACCCTACAATTCTGGGTCCATACCCTAAAAATTTCTGTACCTCTGCCATGTGATTATTTTTAATGTCCCGACCCCACATTTTTAATGTCCCTACCCTACAATTTTCTGTTCCCCTACCCAACAGTTTTCTGTACCTCTACCCCGTGATTGTTAATGTCACTGCCTCACATTTACCCTATAATTTTCTGTACCTCTGCCCCATAATTTTTAATGTCCCTACCCTACAATTTTACCGCATCTGCCCTATACTGTCAATGCCCCTGCATAACCGTTTTCTGTACCCCTACCCAAAATGTTTTGTTCCGTACCCCATGACTTTCCGTGAGCCTACTCCACATTTTCTCCAATCTTGATTGCCTTGCCTACTGTCGTATTTTCATAAAATAAAGTCGTAACTTTAAAATACTCTTTTGTAAAAGGGTTAAGCAACATATTAACTCAGGTCTACCGTAAAGATGGTAAGATTACGAATTTTGTTATCCTATTTCTCATGCGCCGTTCTATATCTTAAATTATTGTCTTTCTACACTTGTTATGTAGTGCTAACGTGTTCGTACTTAGTATTTTGCAACAACTTGTAGGGTAAATTAAAACCTGATTATTTAACGACGAGTTATGTTAATCATCACAAGCTAATGTACGAAAAAATTTACATTTTTGGACTTTGATCCAGTAACCATATTACTCATGTTATTATTATTAGTAATATTATTATTATAAGATTTCTTCGCATTACCCGGAAAAGCACGTGCAGAAAGCTCTTGGACGAAATCGTAACACAGTATACAAATGACAAAACATAACGATGGATCACTTTAAATAATGACCACATGTAGTTTCTCTTAGTTATCGGAAGCTCAATTTATCATTTTGTACCGCACTTCATTGAACTTGAAGTAAATTCTGCTATTCAAACGAGAACAACATGCATGTTAACCTTTAGGTTAAGTAACCTCGTCACTATTTACACATACATAACTTCGAGTACGCTGCAAAATTATCGGTAAGGCTTTGATCGTAACTAATTTGATATTAATTAATTCTTAAAACGAAATAATTCGCTCCATTTCTCTGTTAATTGATTATTACGCACAAGGACTAAAAATTGCATTAGCCTACTGTTTACCATGGTCCCAGAGTGTTTCTTTGGAACCAACAGCATCGTGTGACGTCACTTTAATTGTGTCCATTTAGTTAAATTCTCAATGACGTAATGGTTTAAAGTAAATAATAAATTCACGAATAGGAAAATGTGCACGTTGAAATGCATTATGCCATGTAATCATTTCATCAGTTAAATAAAAGGAAGTTCCACTGAACAGTGACACGACTGCAAGTCAAGGAATTTTAAAAGTGGAAAATTATTTTCAAAACGCAAGCACATTTACATTTATGGTTTGTAATAAAACCGGGAAGAACGTTCCAGTGTTTGAATAAAAAAATTAAACGATAATTTTAATTATAAAATTATTTAAATTGTATCGTTGCACTAGACTATCATCCAAATTTTTTTTCTCGCTGTAGGAATAATACAAAAAAATCTTTAGGAAAATGGTGATGTTTTTCGTTTGTATTCCAATAAAATATTCTACCAAATTTTAAGTAAAAAAGCTTATAAAATTAATTATGACTGATGACTCTTCTGTGGTACTTGAATACTGTATTTTTGCTCAAATATCTTTATAAATTTTATACTAAAATAAAGTTATATGTTACAATCATAATTTTTACGATAAATGACACTCGCACTACTGGATATTTATATGGGGTTATATCATGTCACAAGATCAAACCCTTCAAACTCATAAAACAAAACAATATAAGGTTGGTAGTGAACGCTGTTAAGGGCACGGGCCCAAGTTTTTCGGCTTTCGAGAGTATTGCAGATGATAGCTGACAACGTAAAATTACTATGTGAAATGGTAGCAAATTGACTTTACAATGCTTTGTAATTTTTCAAGGCAGACTGTATGAAGATAAATTCATCAATTTAAAGGAAATTTCGTTAATTAACTTATTAGCTGCAGCTAAAAACCAGTTAAAACGAAGTTACAGCGATTTTGTGAACTCGGCCCCTTTTATGTTTTTAAAAAATATAGCACTAAATATAGAAACTCACGTCCAAGCCCTTAAGGCATTCTCTTTCAGCCGTTATAGTTAGAGGTACGTCAAATTCGCAAATACATTCCAGGTCAGGTTGAACGCCAAAAATATATACTTCATAATCACATGTGTGATTAGCTGGCGGCTGTCACGAAACGCATTTGACTACTACAAGCCAGTAGTAAATAAGGAAATGATTCATAGAGCTATCGCTTGTAATGTTGTAAGCCAATGAATAATCGACTGTATCCAGAGCATGTAGAGGACTGAGCAATCTAGGCTACTGCCAGATGAATCCGCGAAATTGACGTACCTCTAACTATAGTTTATAGCAGAATGTAAAATTCACAAATAACCAAGCATATTAATGTCTTCTTCAGGAGTGCTTCTCAGCAAGCTCATTGGCTGAATTTGGCTTCTATGAGGGCGAGTAGGAGCAAATGTAGGTCATGTCGTATCACAACGCAACGCGTAAGTTATTTGACGACAGAATGACGTCTTTTAATGCGAACCATGTTTTGCGACCTTTGGAATGGAAGTGAGCGTTAAAAGCTACGCTGGCCAATGATTACGTTACAAGAGGGAGTGAAATTACACTTAACGTTTGTCGTGACTAGAACTTTATTTGTCTGTTAATAGTACCTGCCTTTTACATTTCAGTGACTGTAAACCTAACGTTCGCATCGTCAGAAGAATTTTTTTTAACTAGTAACGTACATAATCATCCTGCTTATAGCAAACCGCATCGGAAAAACGATTTGTTTCTTAATGGCGCAGAGTTAATTTGTGACCATATTTGAGAATTTTTATGACAACGGGAACAGATAAAGTCGATGCAGTCAGGGTATTTCCGTATGTTTTGATGCATGATGTACTATCACGCTACCTGCTTTGTATGTTTAGATATGCAAAACATTATTTCAATTTTTTTTTTCAAACGTGTGCATTCTGAAGTAATTTATGCCGATTTTAATTGTTTATATTATGGATGAGTGAAGGAAATTGCTAAGAGCATTGAAAAAAAAAGAGACTTACAATGTGGTTGCAAATATATATGACACGTAACATCAAACTTTAAGCACTCAAAAAAAAAATAAGCGTGAAGGGATGGATATGAAAAGAAACAAAATAAATGTAGGTAATATCAACTAGCAATTTTTGTAGTCAAAAATAATGATTCCAGTAATATATATATATATATATATATATATATAATTATATATATTGGTGTGTGTGTATGTGTATTAATTTATTAGGTGTGTATATAAATATAGATATGTGTGTGTATTAATTTATTAGGTGTGTATATATATGTATGTGTGTGTATTTATTTATTAGGCACAACAATATATTAACGAACTTCAGATGTTCACACAATTCTTATAATCACGGTGTTAGAAGTACAGGTCTGGACACTCACCTACTATTCAAAGCTTTATCTTTGATCCACTTATGATCGGATCAAGTTCCACTTCTAAGGCTCATCCTGTAACAACTTGAGCATATTTGTTGAGGCCTTTGTCTTCTCGCTCTGTCCACGCATATTTCACTGGAAATTATTACTTCATCAAAAAATAAAAACCTAAACATAACGCCTATTTCAAATTCACTGAATTCACTTATTTTGCTTGCATGGAGGTTATAGCGTCATGAAACATGTCAGTATCGCAATTCAACTACCTAGCCGATTTCTGCAAAGTGCTAATGTCAGGTAACATATATTTTGGCTTATAGCGTAAATACATGTATGCTTTGGAACTAATGTTATTCAGTGATATTGCTGACGCTACATCCTCTAGTGACAAACGTATCTGTCGTTCAGGATGTTGTATGCAATGAGTTTGACATGCTGTTAAAGCACGGGATAATATTTCGTGGATTTTGTTTCTGTCTTTCATATTACAACCCTTCGTATGGTTTAAACGAAAAAAAACTTAATAACTCTATAGAGTAGGCGCTATACGCCGCGTCTGAGGTACAGGTGATAAGAGCTAGACTGGCTGGTACTTCAACAACCGTAACTCAGTATTTATGTGCGGGGCTCATGGAAACCATCCAGGCAAAAGTAGTTAAGAACAGTTTGTATTTTTAGTAAGCAAAATAAATTTTCAATAAATCAGTGTTCGACTGTTTAATTTTTACGTCTGCGAATTATGATTACAATCCTTTTGAATCAGGACATAACCTTAATGATTTATTTTATATAAGAGACGCGAGGCATTTAAGTAAACCGTCCCAGTCCAGTGGAATTCAAATGCAAAGTGCAAACATAATGCCTAAACACTTGGCTGCAGCATTTTCTACCAAAACAAACACGGAAGACAAAATTGATGAGATGTAAAAGTAAGTTGTGTAACTGGCTCGCTGGAAGACGACAGGAGTGAAGTAGAGCTACAGTGTGTTGTAACAGCACGCGAAGGGTTGAAACACATTGCAGGTTACGTTGTTTTTCGTTTAAAGAACAAATGTCCAGAACTTGGGACATATTCTTCAGAGCTGGAGAGCAGAGGCTGGGTTAGTTTGCTGACAAGCGGTGGCATTTTTACCGAGCACCGAACTGATAAATGCCATCAAAATTTCGGAATGCGGATTTACTGCTCTGCATGGCGAATTGCAAAGTAATAAAAGTTATTAAAACTCACACTAATGACGTCATTAACGCTATTGTTGGATAAACTGCCGCGAGAAGTGATACACTATTTTGTCAGAACGAGAAAAAACGTAAGGTTTAGAACATCTTAACATGAATGCGAGAAACTCGAAGACGAGAAAAGGAAACTCAGAAACAAAGTAAACCAAATAGCCACATAATCAGCATCTAAACTAGGACGAATTTAAGTTTAAGGGGTAGAAACGTTCTACACGGAACCGTAGGCCTATTTATTTTGACATTCTTATGAAATTTCAGCAGAATATACTTGACAGTTGTAAGCTGTTGTTAAGATGTATGCTCGTTAATTCTGACATTGGATTTTACTTCAAGTTTTAATTTATCTTCAAAATACATGAGTAAATTAAGGGTTTTTTATAGTTCCATATTTTAAGAAAGAGAGTATTTATATCATTGTATCTAGAATAAGCGTATGTACGCTTTCATACTACAATTTGAAATTTCATGACAACTTGTATGTAAATACAAAATTAAATATAAATCTTACTATTTACAAACGCACGTCTAAATGTTGCAATGTAACATAAAAAATAGATTATGCGGTAATTATAACTGTCTGAAGTAAATAATATAATTTATGTACATTTTATTCTGATGTTCTTCATGCATTTATGTATAACAATTATTGATGTCTACATTTAAAATTTGAAATACCAGTTTGAATTCAAATGTCATGTAAATTTTTTAACTTTCATAAGATTTAATTTACCATTTAAAAGAAGGAAATGCACTTACAATATTACTAAACCAGTGAAATGTGAACAATGTAAGTAAATTATAACGAAATAGTTTTAAGTGTTTATGTGCAGCCTGTTTTTTGTTATGTAAATACCCTGATAACACAGTTTTAATCAAACGTTTCACGTAAATACATTTTCATGTGTATGTTACAAATTCGAATTATTATTTTGAAAAGAGTGAAATGTACTCTGCATGGCAAATACTTCAAGTAAGTTTTGACGAAATTTACTTATGTTTAGTTATTTTTACTCCCACCGTAAAACAATACAACAGTTATTATTTAGTATGTTTACAAATTGAATTATTAATATTTTGTTACGGATTTTTACACACAAAACAAACAAAATATTGTTTCAACTATCATGTACAAAAGTAATTTATTTGTGAAACTTAAGCTTAAGGTAATAAGGACTTGTTATGCTGAAATAACTAACTATCATAAAATTTTACATTTCAGTTCACGAAAATTATTCAACTTATAGCACTTTGTGTGTTGAAATATAAAAATTCAGTCTTTTCTGCACAATTATTTCGCTCACGTATGGTGCTTAACTCAATTAGGGGAACAGTTAGCCGCTTGTTGATAAATTCGCGGTTCGAAAATTTCAAATCCGCCATTATATATATATATATTTATATATATATATATATATATATATATATATATATATATATATATATATATATATATATATATATATATATATATATACAGGATGTAACAGAAGTGATGGTCACTAATTCACACATGGAAAGTATTGGCCAAAAGAAGCTACAAATGTCCAATAAACATGGGTCCGGAAATCAACCGTTGTCGAGATAGAACACATTGTTTGTTGCAGTTGATCAGTATGTAGGAACACATGGAATTTCTAATCTTTAAAGAAGGTGTTCAAAGTGTTGCCCATGTGTCTTAATGCAACATTGAACTCGTCTGTGAAACGAGTTGCGGATCCTCTCAGGCAGTCCTGGTGTATTCTGTAAATGCTGGAAGGCTGCTTCAATCCCCAAGCGTAATTCTTCAATAGAGTTGACCTCAGTAGCATAGACCAGGCTTTTGACATGACCCCACACACAGAAATCCATGGGATTTAAATCCGGTGACCTTGGAGGCCATGGCACAGGTCCTCCTCTATCTATCCAATGTTAACCATACCGTCGAGTTAGAAGCCGGCGCACACGTAATTTAAAATGTGCTGGAGCACCGTCATGCATAAACCACGTGTTCAGGCGTTGATTCAGTGGAACATCATCATCATGAAGCAGATCTGGAAGTACAGTACGCAGAAACTGCCTGTACCGATCTCCGGTTAGTCTCTGTGGTAGGAAGTGTGGTCCAATTATGCGGTCTCCGAGCAGTCCGGCCCAGACGTTCAACTAAAATCGTTGCTGATGTCGTGACACGTGTGTCGCATTAGGATTGACATCGGTCCAAATGTGACAGTTATGGAAGTTGAAAATGCCGTCACGGGTAAACTCAGCTTCATCTGTGAACAGAATACTGCTTACAGACAAGGGGTTCAAAGTACACTGTTGTTGCATCCATTGGCAGAAATTCTCTCTAGGAGGGAAGTCTGCATTGTTGAGAGCTTGCACACGCTGGAGATGATACGGATACAGTAATTGCCTATGTAAAATCCACCACACACTCATATGACTCAGCACACGCTCCTGGATAGCAATCCTCCTTGTTGAAGTACTTGGACGTTCGTGTACAATGTCAAACACCCTTTCCTCAACATCAGGTGTTATGAATCTGGGTGTACCTTCTCGTACATGATGTGCGAAACTCCCACTTTCTCGAAGGCGCTGATGTAACCTCGTAAATGTACGTCTGTCGGGCTGCCTGCGGCGAGGAAGAGCTTCTTCATACAATCGTGCAGCCTGAAGTACACTGCCATTAGCTTTGTCATCCATGAAGTGCATGTCAGCGTACTCTTCATTAGTGTAACCTCCATCCATGGTGCCTTTACTTTCATAACTAATTGTCTGTACGGCACAGTGCATGTAGGGAGCGAGGGGAGTAGTTGCGCATGCGTCAACAACCTGATAGGCGAACCCATACCTTGAGATACCAGCGTAATTACCTAGGAATCCAAACGCGTTTGGAGTTGGTTCCCAAATTCGACTTGTTACGAGAACTCGACAACGGTTGATTTCCGGACCCATGTTTATTGGACATTTGTAGCTTCTTTTGGCCAGTACTTTCCATGTGTGAATTATTGACCATCACTTCTGTTACATCCTGTGTATATATAAATATATATATATATATATATATATATATATATATATATATATATATATATATAT
>PNEQ01044235.1:0-11038 GCA_003012365.1 Medauroidea extradentata | reverse complement strand
GGGGTTAAAAGGGGTGAAATGTGTTTTAAAAGAATCCTTGATATCTCATTAACAGGGAATGCTATCACAAATTTTTTTACTTCATAATATTGCCCAAAGAAATGCATATTCGTAAATTATTCGATTTTGCGAAATTCAAAAATTAAGGGGGTGAAAAGCCGTAAAATGTGTTTTTCATTAATCCGCGATTTCTCCTAAACCATTTCAGATAGTGAGGTGATTTTTTTAAAATGATGCCTAAATAAATATCTAAAAAGTATTTTTACAATTTTTCGAAATTCGTCCATGGAAGCTCCTAAAAAATAAAACGTGTTTTTTAATTAATCCTACTTATCTTCTAAACCAGTGGAAATATTTAAATGGTTTATGCTTTAAAATAAATCTTACGTAAATATTTTAAAAAAAAATTAATTTCATGATTTTTCGAAATTCGTCCTTGAAAGCTGTTTAAAAAAAAGTGATTTCATGTAATCAACTGTACAGCTTATACCCGTTGAGATATCGAGATGATTTTTTGATAAGAATGAAGCTTATGTAAATATCTACAAATAAAATTCAGGTTTTTATGAAATTCGAAAATTAAGTAGGTGAAGAGCAGTAAAATGTTGCAGTCTCCCGAAAAAAGAGAATGATCACGGTTAAATAATTCAACAGTCGTTTCTTTTTGCCAACCTACTCATAAATAAAACCTCTTTGGACTGTAGCCTGTACACACGAAAGAATTATCACCAAACGTTGTACAAGGACAATATAGGTAACTCATAAGAAAAATACGAGATGTTTTATTTGGTTGCAGTACACGCCGACAGGAGCGCTGTTCCTTCTGCATTAGCACATTGCTCTATGGGTAGTTCAAGGTTTATATACAGTATATTCTTCTATGACCCTGATACATATGTTGTATACAAATTGAAATATTATCGTGATTTTAGAATATAGACATACTTTGTTTGATATTATTTTCATAAGTTAACATTTAAAAAATTAATAAACCCTTTCTCATACCATTAAACTACGAGAAATTCAGTCTGTAAATGTATAAACACCATAGAAAATAGAGACATACAATTGTGAAATTTGCTGGTGTTTCCAGCACACGCCGTCGGCAACACGTTATTTCGTTATTTGTTATCACGGCCTGCCTTTAACATTCACTCAGGTATTGTATAAAGTCTGTGGTGTGGAGGGGTGTGGTTACGGGTTCGTATCCCGTGCAAGTCTTTGCAATTGAAATTACTATGACGTCATACGAGCATATTGCGCGCCCTCTTTGCACTGAGCCAAGACAATTTATAGTTCACTGTTATTGAGTACGCTAGCTGTTAAATGCCTTCATCACATATTTTATCCAGAGTTACTGTTTACATTACATAATTTCACGCGGGCAAAGCCGCAGCCGGCCAGCTAGTATGTGTGTGTGTATATATATATGTATATATATAATAACAATAATAAGAAAACTAAACAATGAACGTTGAATATACAGTAACGCTCAGAATCCTGACGGTTTGAAGGTGAAGCTGTAAAAATTCAAATTATTGCCGTTAGTTAGTTCCGAAGTAGCCATGAGAAGAAGGAATGAGTACGGCAATGATTCCGCGCGAGAGGCTCAGCTTGTTTCCACGTGACGTCAGTGCGCAGGAAGGACGCAAACTGGCGAGCCATCGCCCGCCCCCTGCTTTCCTCATACGATATTTATTTTTTTAAGGGTGGTACACAGTCACTGTCAAAATACACCCGGAGCGAATTCGGGGAAACATCGAAAGACGAAATCAGGATGGCTGGAGCCGAGGATCGAACCCGCGTCTTCCTGATTGCTAGTCTGTGTTACCGTTGCCATACCTCGCTCGGTTATAAGAAGAAGAAGAAGTTAGTTTCGAGAAGTACTCACTGACGAGGAAGCACGTGACTTGTTGCTCAGCGTTGTACTCTATTGTCGGCATTTTATTGTATTTTTAATTTTTGAGCTATAACATTTATTCGAATTGTATTAACAAAATTTTCTCTTTGACGAAGCATAGGATATATTCTTAGTAAACTGCTTGACACAGATAATATTGGAATATTTCATTAATTTACCATGCAGAATCATTGCAAGAGAAATAAAGGGTAACTTTCAAGAATTATCTTCCAATTATTCTGGGTGACAAATAAATGAAAGTTTCCTTTATTATTTATGTCAAACAGTTTACCTTGCTTTGTCGAAGAAAATATTTTAATATAACATTAGAATAAATGTTATGGCTCAAAAACTGAAAATACAATAACATTGTCTAACACTCCTCCTTAAGTTGGTCGCCTGGATGAATGCGTTATTTGCACGTTTTATGTTTAGAAGCGCGGAAGCTAAGGGCGACACAGCACGCGAATCATGCCTCAACCTAGCTTCTAGGCGCAAGTCACTGAACTCGAGTGTAGTCTTCTCTCCGACAACGTTTAGTGGTGACCCTATATCATTTGTGATGTAATATTAAACGTAAAGATACAGAGGAACCTCCTTAATACAAACCCTGTTATACAAAGTTCTCATTAACACAAAGTGATTTTCTGTCCTTTCAGAATGAAATGACACATTGAATATTTACTTTAATGCTCAATAAAAAGTTCTCTTATACAAAAAAACAACGAAATATCAAATTCAGTGATTGAAAGAATTCATGGTGGCGGTAAGAAAGTTTGAATTTTGGGTCTTAACATCCTGAAAATACGTTCACAAAACATTCTGAGTTTTGTAAACACCAGTTAATACAAACCTCACTATTACAATCTGCAAAAGTTTTGGTCCCCTCTGGTTTGTATGAATTAGGTTCGACTGTATATTCTTTTGAAATTTACTGTGTCAAAATTTTCTCTCCTAAAAGATCGCTAACACACACATTTCGCTACAAAAAGACAACACAATAAAGACAGAACAGATAATTTTTTGGATGGAGATCGTACAACATACAAGACAGGATGAAACACGAACACGGCGAAAATAAAACTCCGGAGCTTACTATTGGCGAGGCTGTTGCGACTTTTCATGAGGTGACGTCTGCTCCCGTCTTCAGGAAATCTGATAGGAGAAAAATGTTAAAAATAAAAACTCCCGAACGAGGTTCAGAAAACAAGGCGGTATTGTTACTATTAAATATTTGTTCTTGAATAGTAACAGTCAAATACTGAAGTGCAATTTTGCTTCATAAAGTGAGCTTACAGGACATAAGGCAAAGGAGAAACGACTGCAAGTTTAAATTTTTCAAAATTGATTTTGCCCTCTTCTGTGACCTTTGTTTCAGCGTCATTTACATTTTTTAACCTCAGTAAACAGATGCTTTAAATATATAAAACAAAATAGTTCTAGAACTTTAAGAAGTTTTGAAATTATGATTGTAAAAACTATAAGTTAATTTTTAATTTGTTCTACCATTATCATCAGGCAATCGACGCCTTATTAAAGAAAGGTATTTCATATAAGAATCACAAAATCAACGCATATTAACTTATTTAGATGAAGTCGCTATGACGGAGAACGACAACTAGCTGTTTTTACTAGCACGTTTGTTTAAGTAGCCATTTTATTTTTTACCAGACACACATTGGCACCCAAGACGCAAATGTGACGGCAACGATTCAAGCCTGGCCCGTCCTCTAAACCAGCCTTTCCCTACAATTTTTTGGGTCGCGGAGCCATTGTAATGATCTACTTATAGCCTATAGCGTAGTCCTTTGCTTCTGCATATCGCACTATCATGTCTAACAAGTACATGGTGTCTTGTGGTGAAACATAAACATAAAATAAACAATTATGGACGTCTATAAGTTAACTGGTGAGCTGTATTTTTGACAGCTGCTCTAATTTAAGCTTAAATTATAATTTTCGAGAAATAAGTTGAAACATGGGTGCTTGGCCTCAAGAGACAGAGCTAGTAGCTCAATTTAATTTGTAGATTTTCTGCAATGAGTTCCTTCTTTTTTTAAATATTTTTCGTAAATGTGGCAGTATTGAGGCATTAAATATATTTTTGATGAATATGGGAGATCATAATAGTGCTATAATATTCATCTTATATAGAACTCTCAATCATTCTTGAAAGTTAACGAAAAATGCCCTTGCAATTATTCTCCATGACAAATTAATGAAAGATTACGTTGTTATTACTTATGTCAAACTGTTTATCAAGAATATATCCTGTGCCTTATCTAAGAGAAAATTGTGATGATACAACTTGAATAAATGTTAAAGATCAAATACTAAAAAATAAAGAAAATTATCTAACTCTCCCCCTTAAGTATGTGTTGAAATCACACACTGATGTGAGGGGGTTTTACATCTCTTTAACATCAAGGTCTTAGAGCCTTCGAGGATGAAGTTAGGCAGAGGGACAACATAATATACATGTTTGAGAAAGGATTCGAACCCAGGAAATCTCTCACCGGAGACCGACGCCTAACTCTCTCTCTCTATGTGTATATATATATATATATATATATATATATATATATATATATATATATACACTACATACATACGTACATACATATATACATACATACGTACATACATACGTACATACATACTTACATACATATAGTATATAAAGTGTTTGGAACGTGATTAACTTGCAGGCCTGTTTTGACTTTAGAATATGTTCGGAAAGACATTCCTTTGCAGACTGCTGTGCCAAGGACATCAAGGTACGGCTGATGCAAAATTGTAAGATATTGCTGGACTCATGCCCCATGCGGTGTCAGCGTGCAACAGCATGTCCTCTCGACGTGTAACAGGCTAGTTCGGTGCACTCGCCAACAACTGGGTCACCGCACATTAACTGTCATATCTATTCAAGTGTTCCCGTTTCACAGCGTCGCGTCAACAAAGTGTGGGCAAGTCGTGTGCTTCTGGAAGCAGAGACCGTGTTACAACACATTTAAAAATTTTTGTCGTCTGCATTTTGTAGTTTGGTCAAATTCTAAGTGAAAACGTCAATGGAAAGTACATTACCTATGGTGATGACATCTGTTCATGGGATACGATGCCAATAGCCGACGGGTTTCCTCGGGGGTATCATGTTTCTCCCGCCCGTTCACTCCGGCGCCGCTCCATACTCACATCTTGCCACCTGTCACCTGCCGTAAGGACCTACATGTTAAGTGCTGACCACAATATCTTCAAACAATCTGTTTATGGGCTATGGATAGAGACGGGAAAAATTCGCGGGGTTCACTGACCTGCAGGCTAGCCTCCAAGAATATATGTGAGCTCAAGAAGACAGCAGCAATACATTGGTTGTTCACTGACACAGTGATATTGTGCCTTCATTTACGTTGTTGTAATTGACTCAGCGACTTCCAGGAACTATCACAAGCGTCGAGGGCCAGTTGCGAAAGTGACACGAAATTAAAGTAGTTGGCATTATCATAAGAGATGATGGTATATTGCGAAAATATTTTGTGCGTACGTACCCTTGAAAACACTGTAGTTTCTTGTAAAATGCATGATTGGGAGATAAACGTCTGACACAACGTAGCTGTCTGCAGACCAATAACAGGCATTAAATATTACAATAGCGGTATTCTTATTGGCTCAGTCAAATAGGGTTAACAACTCCGCGTACAAGCGAAAGCCAGTAGAGGTACGTCAATTTCGCGGATTCATCTGGCAGTAGCCTAGATTGCTCAGTCCTGTACACGCTCTGGATACAGTCGATTATTCATTGGCTTACATTACAAGCGATAGCTCTATGAATTGGGCCCGGTAGTTTTCGCGAAAAGATTTTTGCCCCACTTTGTTTCAGTGTCTTACGTGCACACCTGCAGCTCAACTTCAGGATTATTGACAGAGTGTTTTGTGCAGAGTTATTATTCATTTGACTGCGCCAATTAGTACATGGATAACTGTGACACAACACGTCTGTGATTTATGGGTTTAACCTCCAGACGTTGTACGTTGAGGCATCCAATCACTGACCACAAAGCAGAGATGCAGGTGCGCACGTAAGGCTCTGAAACAAAGTGCTGCAAAAATCTTTTCGCGAAAACTACCGGGCCGTATCTATGAATCATTTCCTTATTTACTACTGGCTTGCAGTAGTCAAATGCGTTTCGTGACAGCCGCCAGCTAATCACACACGTGATTATGAAGTGTATATTTTTGGCGTTCAACCTGACCTGGAATGTATTTGCGAAATTGACGTACCTCTAAAAGCTAGCAATCTTTTCATGAGCTGAACGTACGTTGGAACCCAGCAAACGTTCAAGTTTTCCGCGATAAACCATCATCTCTCGTCACGAATATATACTTCACTGTAACGTCTATATTTACCGATGGCCCTCATGACATGCCATTGACTTCTGTAAGCCAGTAGTAGTAAATGAAGAAATGATACCCAGGGCTAAGGTTAATGCGGAAATTACCTATTTTTTAATTATATATATTTTTAAAGTACGTTTAATTTAATGAATCACGGTACCACACATTTTTTTATTGGCGTCTCTATAACTCGAGAAAAATGTAAATAAAAATAGTGTTTATTTTAGCTCAGTAAAAACAAGTGCCGCCATGTCTCTGTGACGTCATTGGACTTGTTATTGCGTGTCGGTTGACTCTAACTCTACAACAACTTACGTTTGGTTTGTGAAATTGAGTTAAATACAGTTGTTTGTGTGGTAAGAACAGGTATGGATGGGAATGCGAATAGTTATCAGTGTCCATAGAAGCTCCACTGTGCAGCAATACAAATAAATGTACTCCAAATACATAATTTACTACAGCGCCGTGTAACAACACGAGACGGACTGCATATTTTATAAAAAAAATCCAAACCTGAAACAGTCTGCTATTAGCGACAAAAGTATAGATTATATTATATTAATGCAATGGTTATTTCAGTGTATTGTGTACCGTATGACACGGTAAGCACGAAATTAATAAGTTCTTTTAAGTTAAAATGTTGCGACCAAATCTCGATGCCTGTTAATTTATTGTGATTTTGCTGTTCCACTGCGTGGCCGCCCCGCCTGGAGAAACGGTTTTGCCAATAGGCGAGTTCAAGGCACTTGTTATTGGCCTATAATACGAGAGGTGGGAGGGGTTTTGCGAAATGCGTCAATAGATGGCAGCACTGTTACGGCAGTTTCCACGGTCGCTCACAAGAAGCGTAACCATAATTGAGATGAAAAATTTAATTTAACTAGATAAATAAGTATTATATTATGTTCCCGACTCGCGCAATCAGAACGCTGGATCACCAGTCTGTAAGAACCCGCAGGTTTGGTTAAACACTGTTAGCTCGGTATGTTCATTTTTTGGACGCATGCGACTTTCATACGGTTGACTTTAAACGTAGTTTATTCGTAGTAAGTTATAATCACTCCGGAATTAGATTTAAACTGACATAAACTCAAACCTACCACTAAACGGTAGCAATGTGCGAGAGCTACCTTCCTGTCTTTAGTCCTATCAACTCACTCAGTACCAGTGAAATCGAAAATCTTCAACTGTAACGGCGCATATGCATTGACAACGAGCAAACTTTACGAGTTAGCTTTCATGTAACCATGGTCTATAAATTTGCCAAGTTTTTTAAGTCAGTGTAATATTACAAGACCTACTACAATGCCTTGCATACGGGCAGCAAACGAAAACGATAGTCCAGTTTCGTCATAAGCGTGCTATCCAATAAGAACGTGTTTTCAATGTTTACGGCGGCGTTTGAAAATATGGCATTTTCAAAAATCAATAACACTACAATTAAAATACGCACGGAATTAATCATTTATGTGGTTGTATTTGGTGCGAAAATATTTCGGAAGAATCATTTAAATATTGAATTGTTCTACTAGGTAGTATCTCCATTCTACTACAGGTTAGAAAGATCAATGTCAAGGGCGCGGTCACCTCAGTTTTCAACGTCTTTTTTATTTTTATATTTGTACCAGACATTTTTTTTTCTCATTTTAGACATAAATTCTGACTAAACCTTTTTCTTAGAAAATTTTTGCATCTCTCATAGTTTTTTGCGTAATGAGCCGTAAACGTTAAAATTTGCATTTTACATTTTTAAGTACGCCACCAACACCAACTGACATACCAAACTGAAAAAAATTCACAGTGTATAACAATGTTGTAGGCTATAACTTGACATATAGAAAAACAAAAATTTAAATAATTTTGTATTTAATTAAAAATGCTGAATTTTAAAGGAAAAATTAAAAATTTTATAATATTTTTAAAATCCAAAAATATATTTGTTGATAACTTGGTGAAGAATTGATATATCGGTACAAACATTTGCTTGTGTCATCTATGGACATAATCAAACAAGATACATTGTTTGATTGAAGAAAGGCCTTAGCTTACTTAAGTATTTACGCCAGCTAGCTCCTCAAATTACATTCTGTATCTACACGTGAAAAAATTAAGAGCCCGTATCGTTTATTTATTGAAAATTCTTTCTTACTAAAATATTAGCTAGATTTAACTGAAAAATTTTCAATAGTCACGTAGCTAATTACTGTATCTTTCATTTCGTGCATTGTATTCGAAAAATTAATTCGTAGATGTTAAGCTATATTTTAAGGATAACAATTATCTTTGAATAAATAATAAACACTAAATAATTCCCAGTACCGACTTCATCTAATAATACGCTCCTAATAGTAAAATGTATAGTGTTTCTATAAAGAAATATTGCCGGTAATTCGTTACATCCCTCATTTATTAAACACAAACTAATATTTTTAACAAAAGATGCGACACAGCGGTGATTTCGTAAGTTGTGTTTAAGTAATCTGCAAGGGCAGGAAAATTTCGCTATTCAATTACCTGCGTGCTAGATTATACTGTCCTCTGCATACACAAGCCCCGACCATTTGTTCGCTAGCTACTGCTCGCTGGAACAGCAGACAACGAACGAATATACGGGGCTTGAGGAAGCATATGGCAGTTCGAGTCTAGCATGCGAGTCATCGAATTCTCGAAATTTTCCTGCCCCTTAGTAACATGTAAGCCACGAAATCGACCAAACACACGCGGCGAGTTTCAAAATATTCGTCATTCATTTCTGCTCGCTAAATTAGTTCACGTGACCATTACTTTTTAACAAACTGTGACACGTGAGATAAACAAGAAACCCACAGAGAGTCGTATGAGTTCTTAGTGAAAGTCAACTTTTGAACTTATACGTCGAACTTTCAGTTTATATGTTACCCCTAAAAAAATACGAATAGTTTTTATTTTTGTCACGCCAAACAATAGCCTACTATTACATCAAAAAACGAACGAAAATTTGGCACTGTAATAATTTTTGCGAACCTGTTAATATACAAAATCAGTTCGCATGTTTACAAAATATAGTTTAAAGAATACAACATTTTAACTCACTGTGTGTAAAAATTTTAACGTTAAAATCGCGTGGCTTTGAGTTTGATATCGACTAGTAATTCTATAATTTGAGTCTCAGTGAAAAAAAAAAATTATTTACGGTCATGTACCGGAAAATTCGCACAAAGTGGCTGGGAGTTTATGTACAAGGTTATATAAGACCACTTTTGCTTAAGCCTATTTAGGCTATACTCAAATGAAAGTACGGAATATAACAATTTAAAAGTTAATGTATATATACGTGACATCATCGAACGCCTTACGTTATTTCTTTTAAGAATGTAAATAGTAACGGTTTCCTGCTCAAACAGACATTAGTAAAAAAATAAGTGTTTCCGCCCGGGATCGAACCGGGGACCTTGCGCGTGTGAGGCGCACGTGATAACCACTACACTACGGAAACCGATGATAAACTGGGTTACAGTTTTTATCTCTTTACTGAGTTGAACTATACTAGATGTGTTTATATTGAAGATAAGCCGTGCGCTATCATACGGTCTTGTAGCTAAGCCCGTGCTACATTGACCGTAAAGTAGCCGTATAGAAATTACCGTAACCGCACCGTAAGAAATTGACAAGGATTCTATCCCTGTTACGACGGCGGCTATATATTCCTCAGCTGACTTAACTTTTGTGTAGTATATCATATATCTAAATCCATATTATTTTTATTCGTAGATATACCCTACGTACGTAAACGATTTTAATATTTCAGGTTTAATTTACACCCATATTGAGAAAAGTACGTTTGTCAGTTATGAAGATAACATATTGTTATATTTTAAGCCTAATATCACTTAGGTAGGCCTATATCATAACATATCAAATTAAGTGCCCATCTCACACACTCACTAACGCACAGCCCAAACCGCTTCCCCTCACACTGCAGGTACATACTAAGAAACAATTTTTTTTTTAATTCTGAAAAAGGGTGAGATGTTTAAGTAATCCTCGAATGCGGTTAAATTCGTAGGGAATTCGTGGTCATTTTTGTTCTAGAATAAAGTTTACGAAAATGCATGTCAACCAATTTTAGATTTTTCGAAATTCTAAATTCAAGGAGGTGAAAAGCCGTAAAATGCGTTTTCAATATACCCTCGTTAACTTTTAAACCCCTTTGAGATATTAAGGCGATTTTTACATCAGAATGTAACTTACATGTGTCCACGAAAAGAAGTTTCAGGATATTTTGAAATGCACCATCTAAGGGCATTAAAATTATAACGGTATTTTAATTAATATTCCATCTTTCTATAATATAAAAATGAATCGCAAAATGTGTTGGTAAGCGCATAACTCAACAACGCCTGGACCAATTTGGCCAATTCTTTTTTACAAATGTTCGTTGAAGTTCAAAGATGGTTTTTACGGCGAGAAAAATTCGAATAATTGCCGGAAAAAGACCTAAAAACAGTAGAGTCAATTTGAGCTTTATTGCCATTGTTGTTTAAACAATGTAGGTATGTTCCTGTGACCGAGGCCTTAAGCATTCACTCAGGTATTGTATAAAGTTTGGGGTGTGGGAGGGGTGGGGTTACGGGTTCGTATCCCGTGCAAGACTTTGCGATGGGAATTACATGACATCATACAAGCGTATTGCGCGCGCTCTTTACACTGTTATTGAGTACGCTAGCTGTTAAATGCCGGGCAGCTGTTTTGCGGTGGAAGCCGCAG
>PNEQ01044234.1:13651-57639 GCA_003012365.1 Medauroidea extradentata | reverse complement strand
AACTTCGAAAAATCTTTAAATTGGCAAATATGCATTTTTACGAGTGTCATATTAAAGTAAAAATCACCATGATTGGCCGTCGGGTTCGAGCTCTATCGACGTTTCTTCGGAAACACATTTCACCACTTTTCACCCCCTTAGAGGTCGAATTTCGAAAAATCCTTTCTTAGTGCTCGCCTACGACCTGAAGGGAACCCCCCCCCCCCCCCCCAAAAAAAAATTTCACGATTCTAGGTCCAGTGGTTTGGGCTGCAGTTTGATATGTCAGTCAGTCAATCAGTCAGCTTTCATTTTTATATATATAGATTAGTTAAAATTAGTAGATTAGTTTAAAATATGAAGAAAATGCTATGCTTTGATTGAAAGTTTTATTTTGTTAGGTTAGGAAACGACAAAAATTAATACGCAGCGCTGCAACTAGTTGCGTCGCCAAAGAACACAGTAAAAATATGTTTTAGGAAGAATGAACCTAAATTCTGTATGGGATGCTTACCATTCTTCCGCCTTGTATGTTTGCAAACTTTTACAGTTGTTAAAAGTCTGGTAACTTAAGTGTACACCTAACTGTTTAATAAAAACAGTTTAGGAGTGCTACCCATGGATTGTCTAGGAAACAATTCTAACATTCCTATTTTCTTACCACTCCTTATACGCACGGTGTGGCAAATTTACAAACTGCTTTTTAGAGTGTACGGTTGGGACGTAGTTGCATTTCTCCCACTAGGCTCTTGTGCCGGAATCGAACAAGGATCGCCGAGGTGAGAGTCGAAATGCCTGACCTTTACACCGCTGTGAGTCCTAATTGTGGAAGAAAGAACTGTCTCTCTCTCTCTCTCTCTCTCTCTCTCTCTCTATATATATATATATATATATATATAATATGTTTGTGAAACAGCCTGCAGTGTCATGACTTAGGGCCTACCTGTAGTTCGTTTCTGTGAACACTTCTGTAACTGCTGAACATTTCTAAGGGGACAAGTTGTTGGAGTTCCTGGGATGATAGGAGGGTGAAGGGGGAGGGAGACTAATCACGTTGTCGTCCGTTAGAGACGGAATTCGTGCAATGGTAACTTCGTTTTTGCGCACCCGTTATGGAACATTTCGCACGTTCGCCGGCTTCTTGCCAAGACAACTAGTCATCAAGTTTGAAATGGGCGAAAACTTGTCAGGGTACAGTAGCAGCGTACCGCTACGTGGCCTTGATCGGCCAGGCATGTTAAATTACTACGTTGCCCGCTGCGCAATAGCATTTCATTGCCTCGTTAACCTTCCGTCAACACCCCGCCCGTGTAAGGTCAGAAAAACACGAAATTTGGCTGGAAATATTCACAGATCTTAATACAAGCACGTTTGTAACAGTCAGATTTTTTTCTAGAAAACCAGAGTCCCTTGTTATAAATATCTCTGTGCTATACTGCCATGCAAGATGTGGTCAGATTTATGGTTTTTGTTTTATGCACATCAAGCGTCCATATTTTTTTCAAGTTATTTGCGATATAAATGAAATACTGAAATCGTCGTAAATAGACAGTAATTTTTAAATATTCACAAAATATGTGCATTAACGCCACTTGGTTCAAATATTAAACTGCCGGTAGTTCTATTATGTAAAGGTTTAATGATTGTGTGTTTGTGCTGCAGGAAGTCGTGGAAAAGTTGTTCTATTCTTTTGAATCCCGACCTTGAAAGTTTCGATGCCGTGGGCGGTCATCATAATAAGTGGTCTGATTACGTTCCGTTTTGTTCTGGCTTGAAACGGTTACGCGGGTATGATACTACTGGACACCGGCGGATTTAGTGGCTCTTATGTGAGATACGGACTATGTATTTCGGTAATGCGTCATACCTAGGGACAATCAACAGTGCAGTGTCCTTGACACATTATAGTGAACGGCCACAGATGGTTCTTTTCGCTGGTGCCGTGTTTCAATTGGCACTACCCACGGTAGTTTACTAAAAGGATGTAGGCCTATTGGGTAGGAGTATTTACTTTTTAGTATGTACCGTCATTGACAAGTACGAAATAATGGATAGCTGCTATGTTTAGAAGCACTTTTAGTCTAGTAGACCACATGGCCTGATTAGGTAAAGTAAAATAACGTATTTATTATTTTAGTATTCAGCATAGATTGTAGTCTCTCGCGGCCATTGTCATTTTCTTGGCTTCTGAAGCTAAGCCGCGTCTTGTGTTGCTTCTTGGACGACGTTTAGGCAGTCCTTGCAGCGGCAATCCTCAGGTCGACGCAGGATCAGACCGAGACAGACTTTTTTTCGACTGTGATGGTTTTTTTATATAGCTGTCTCTGCTCTGCTGCTATCTGATTGGCTGAGCTGTCCGGCCAATCGCCCGTTGGCTTCCTCCTGATTGGCTAGTGTTGACAGCCAATCCTGGCGAGCCTGTACTCGGCTCCCTTGTGTATGATCCTGCGTAGATCTGAGCATGGCAGCTTTAAGGTCTGCCGAAACGTTGTCCAAGACGCAGCACAAGAAGTAGCTCAACCCCAGAAGCCAAGAAAATGTAGTTTAGTATTCATTTTTAATATGTGCCGGAAACTTGCGTATCCAATCTTTCTAAATGACTACTTGAAAAACGCGAACGTTTCAGCCGAAATACATCAAAGTGTTAGTTACTATTTGGGGCACGATCTGAATTACAATTGGTTTTCTTGTGATGTTCCTCTTGGTGAATTCCAAATGCGTTAAGACTGTTAGACGACACGCATAGTTAGGCAACATCCCAGTAGCTACTCCCAATATTTTTTCCAGCAAACTACATCGTGGACTTGATATCTGACAGAACGTACAATGACCCATACGGATTCGATTTATGCTGTCAGGTGTAAACTTTGATCCCGTCGTGCATTTTCATAAATGGCTCCGCAATATTTGATTAAATTTTTGTATATTTTTATTAATAAAAAACAAAGGTCGAGACAATTACGTACAACTCTACACGAAGAGAGGAATTGGGAGAGGAATCTGCCATGGCCTTCAAGGGCCTTGGTGAGTTTGGGAAACCACGGATAAACGAAATCAGGATGGCCGTGAAGCGGGAATTGAACCAGAGTCCTTCCTAATTAAAGCCCAACGTGGCACTGTTGAGTCCATCTTGCACAGTTTTCTTGTAGGAGTTGCTTACACAGTCTGTTTACAGTTACGTACGTGATGAATGTACATTCTACTTACGGGGACATAACGTGGATGAACTTCATAAATACCTGTGTGGATTTGTTGTTTGTTGGCGGGGTAATTTGCCTTCCCCTCTCAGGTACCATTCGGTAGTGAAATTAAATTATTATTCCTATGTGACTTGTCAGTGCTTGCAACCAGAAACCCCTACGTGTGGGCATGGTTTGCGAAACATTTAGTGCTCATATCATTTGTACGTCTGATGTAAGAACAAAAAAGTTGCTAAGTGAATTTCGCTAAACCATCACCACACATGCGAGTCACTGTAAATTCTGTGCTCTTCGTTGAAGTGGTTTAATTTCTACAGAGGAACTCGTTTCGGGCGTAATTTACCATCAGATCAGTATAGTATCTTCCTGGTCGGGCTGGGGAAGGGGGCGTGGTAGCCGAGTGGTTCGAACACTCGTCTCTTACCAAGGCGATCCGGGTTCAATTCCCGGATTTTCGCACGTGGGAATCGTGCTAGACGATGCTGTTGGTCGGTGAGTTTTCTCGGGGATCTCCCGTTTCCCCCGCCTCCTATTCCGGCGCTATTTCCTACTCACCTCATGTCACATCTCACTAGCGCTTAAGACCTAGATGTTAAGTGGTGACCGAAATTTCTCACACACTCCTTAATTTCGCGCCACTGTCGAAATAATCATAACCATTATCTTATATTGTGTTTGCTACCATTCGAATTCGCATGTTATTTTAGTCAATAGGCATGTGTTCTGAGAAAATTAACAAAAATACAGATGTTTTTAAAGCAAAATGTAAACGAATGTATAAGTACAAGGAAAGTTATTTTTTTAAGACGTTAGCACATCTGATTGGACAATAAATGTAAACATCCGGCTTTTTAAGTCGGTTGTAGCAAGAAGTTTCTTTAATGGCTTTGGCAGCGGTAATGGGTTTTGTTATGTCTATGGTTATTTAGATTGTAGTATGGCCTTAAGTCATGTTTTGTTAGTTTTGCCCACACAGCTGTTTACGTAATTTAGATTACGGACGCACGTTGACGTAAAGCGTTATCGATTTACTGATATCTTGTAGTTATCCATTTATGGCGTGTCGTTGCGCAAAGTGTTAAGAAACCAGAATTGTTAAGCTGAAACCAGAAATGTCTGATCGGATTTTGTATATCTGACCGGGATATTTGAGTTCACAGCGGCGTAAACCATACAAGGCCAGTGATTAGCTTTGGTCGTCAACTGCGAACATGTGAGTCATTGTTCTGACGCAGGAGGCGTGTGCCAACATTGCTTTGTCGCCGCGTCCCATGTCAGGAAAATCAGGTTTACCCAATATCCATGTTGTACCTGTATATTGGGTCTATTAAGGGCACGGTGTACAGAAATTTCATTCACCAGGTTTTTATTTATTTGTACCAGCTATTTTTTTTCTCTTATTTTAGACACGAAAGGTGACTGAATTTTGCTCCTTTGGAATATTTTTTATCACTCATAGTTTTCGCGTAATGTCTTGTTAGTCTACATTTGAATGTTTCCGTTTTAAGGAATACACTAAAACCAACTGATATACCAAACTGAAAATATTCACAGTGGGTAAAGACGCCACAGGCTATAATTTCACGTACTTAAAAAATAAGAATAAAAACATTGTGCATTTAATGCCGAAATTTCAAATAAAAATTTACAAAATGCAATAATTTTTTCAATACAAAAATATTTTATTTTGTTTAACATAGCTGAACTTGTAGCCTACAACATCGTTATTCACCGTGAATTTTTTTCAGTTTGGTGAGTGAATTGGTTTTAGTGTCGTTCTTAAAACTTGGGCTTCAAATGCGTTGCAGCGAGTGACGAGTATTATTTTTTTAAAGAAATTATTTAATGCACATTATATCTGTAAATCTGCGGAAAGAGCACACACTTCAAATTATGACGCTATAGTTTTGAAAATTAGGTACGTTTATTAGAAACGTCATTTTCGGACCCCTCAAAATGGTCAAAGAAGGCTTTTCCAGGCTGCCATGTCTCGAAAAATAACTGCAGGATCTGAAAAACCCAACTATAGAAACAAGCGTTAGTTTTTGAACTTTGCTGCTCACAAATAAAATAATGTGGTCACCGCTTAGTCCCATAGGACTGCACGCCAGCTGAGTAGCTTGCGCGGAGAGGCGATAATGCACTACATACGTCGGCCAATGGCAACCTTACCGCTCCTGCCTTACACACAAACGCAGCCCCTCTACGGAGGCCCCTTAAGAGTGCGTGGTAGATAAATAAACGCTGAAAACATCAATTGATTTCTACGCTATTTCCGAAGCCAATATGGATAAAATACTCAATGACAATCCTAGATAATGGTGTATGTTCAAATATTTGTCCGAAATTACTAATTCGCTACGCGTGATCTCTTGCGCCGCAGTTAAATACACGAGGTACCGGTGTCAGAGATTGTGCCTCAGAAGTTCGTAATACTGGAAACAATTTTGTTTAAAACGTTGGCTAAAACTATTGTCTAGGATTGCTATTGTTTAATTTTCGCAAATGTACGACACCCTCTCAAGGCCATGCTAGATAGTCTTATGATTATGTAGACCGTTCTTTTTAAAACTCAACTTAATATCGATTTCAAAAATCGTTAAATTGTTCTGACGCAAAAATATATTTATCTGTGCTTAATTTTTTCGTTACTATAAACCCAATAGTTTTGTAGATGCTTGTACCCAAACGTTACAAATTTTGTTAAGAAAGTAAGCCACGGTTAATTTTTTTTTGGCGGGTGAATTTAATTAATACAAAAAGCCTCTGTATATATTTATGCCTTGTGAGACTGCACACAGTCGCGAATTTTTCAAAAGCACCTATTTAAAAAATTGATTTCTTTGCATCGGTGTGAAGGGTGGAAAACCATACTGATCTTGACTTTAATGATATGCGTGTGAGACATGTCACACGCCCAAACACATTTTTTGAATTTGTCCGTTTTTTAAGTTTATTCTAGGACAGTGAATAGTTTCATTGACGTATTGCTGTTTTGCGTGTTTTGAAAATTGTTACGGTCTTGGACAGCACGTAGTTCAACTGTCTGTATAGATTGGGTTTTTAGAAAATGGCGAAAGCCGAACGTTTGTAAACCCTTCACATATGCTGATTAATACAGATACCGTGCCCAATACTGATTGGTATCTGTTTATATGGAAATCGATGTAAGTTTTAATAGGTTTAAAAATACATTCACTTCGGCACGCCAGTAAGGATGAATTTATTCCAGTTCGCCGCATTTGCGTCACTAATTTCGGTCGTGTTGAAGTGACTCAATTGATAGCAGTAGGTCGTATACCTAACAATGCAAATAAACTTCCGAAAATGTGTAGGAAGTTATTATCCCAGACGCAGTATGGGACATTTACCATACTTCCGTCTTGTAAATATGCAAACTTTTGCAAATATTACAATACAAATCTGGTAACGTCAGTATACATTTGACTGTTTTATAATTAGGTTTAGGAGTGTTAGCGCTCTTATACGCAAGTCTAGAAAATTTACAAACTATTTTTTAGAGTGTAGTATAATATTGTGTGAACTTTGTTTGTCTGACAGATCATTAGCTTAATTTTGTCGTTGCTAGTCCGAAACTTCGTCCTTTTATTTTATGTTATGTGCCCAACGCAGACGTCAAATTATACTTTGATGTTAAATGAGGGTTATTTTGTAGTTTTCGCATAATATTGTTTTTTGCCGGGGCTTAAAAAAATAACGGCAGCTTTCACCATAAAATAATAGAACATATAATCTTGGAAAAGTATTTTGGTTCGCCGTGATAACCAATTTTTCAAACCAAAGTAGGTACGAGTATATTTTCTTGTAAGCCGACTTATTATTTTTGTGTGTTTCGTTTGTCATGTGTTTTAATAAACATTACTATTCAATATTTATAGCCGTACGTAAACGATTTTAACATTGAGGGTTAATTTGCACCCACTGTTGAGGAAAGTAGGCTTATCAGTTATGCTGGTAACTTCTCGTTTCATATGGTTATCTGGTAAGCTGAATATTGCCACACTTCTAATTTGCTAATGATACTTGCCGCTTTCTTGGTTCAGTAAATTGTCTAAAGGCACTATAGTAATCTAATACAGATTATGAATATTCGTGTTCGCAACACATGCATCTTTAAATTAATGTGTATCACAGTAAGTTAAAAGGTTAAATAATACAGTCAACATCAGATAGAAAGACTGGATCTTTCTCCTTCACAGCGCGCTTCAAGATATCCAGCATTTGACTGGTTGTCAAGATGAACACCAAAGGAATGGTAAACTCTATTAGTTCCTGTTTTAGCCAGTAAATTAAGACATGTACTGATTATTTTTGTTTTGTGGTTTGTAAATCCTTTTTGTAATTTTTTTTCTAAAAAGTAATGTCCAGGATTGACACCCATTTTTCTTCGAATGGTATGCGATAATTGAGACATAGTTAATAATTTTAAAAATTGGCATTGCACCAAAAAGTTAGTAGTGCCCAATATCCAAGGGTATCCTCGCGAACAAACTGTGGATTATAAAGAAGTCGTTTTATTATATTTCTTTATATTTCACTTACACGCCAGATGGAAGTAAATTTTGCTTTAGAATTCTTTTTTGAATTTTATATTTAACACATTTTACCCAACATTGTTCAGGGTTAAAACGCGCGTTGACAGTTATTTTTTAGTTGGAATTGTTGTAGTGTCTCCTAATGGATACGTACTTTACTACCCGCAAAAAAGCTTAGCAAAAATAATACAAGCAGTTATTTTCATCGGTTAGTAAGTAACAAAGCAAAACAACCAATGAACGAATTTAGTACGCATTCCAGAGTACTTGGGCTCGACTCCAACTTAGATTACAGGACGTTGTTTTCAATCTCTGTTTCGAATGTAATTGCTGTGGGTTTTATTCACAGTCTTCAGCGCCCGGCGTGTAGCTAGAATTTTTTTTTAAGGGTGGGATGTTCCCTAACTTGACTCTTAAGTAACACCCCTAATAAAGCAGTGAGTCCAGGAGCCCTCCCCGAAAATATGTAGCATTTTCCAGGTGCAAAATGGTATTATTTAGGCAGTTTCCAGGGGGGGGGGTTTGTCCTTGACCCCATGGATCCCCCTCCTGTGACTACATCCCCTGTCGGCGACTGCGATATTGTTTGCCCCGACATGAACATTAAAGTAAGACTTTTCGCTCGCGACAGCCCGTAATTGCTATGGAAGATACGTAGGCTACGATTGTGACAGCCATGAAGGTATTGGATAGAAGAAACGTAATGACAAAGAAAACTGGAAAACTACTTCGAAATAACTGTGAACAACGCACCAAAGCAGTACTTAGTTTGATATGATAGATTCTCCTCACTGTCTCATCATAATAAGTTTATAATTGCTAAAATGTTGTGCCGTATATTTGTCCGATATCCGTATTTACTTTCTTTTTCCCACATAAATTCACGTTTTGCTATTTGGTTAATTTCGAGGAATTAAGTAGCCAGCACCGTGAAAAAAAAACAGTTAATGCCATGTCGCATTATTCAGGATAGGTTTCAGTCGTCATGTTGGATTATTTTTATTTTTCGCTTAAATTAAATTTTTAGAAGAAAAATGTTGAATTTGCGATTACAGTGCAAATTCTATCTACCTTGCGCTTCAGTATAAACGTGGCAGTTGAACTTTTATCATGTATTTAGACCACGATAAGTCTGACAATTTTATATTCTTAATTTATTCAACTTACGGATTCCTGGACCCGCGGTGGCCGATTGGTCAGACCATTCGCCTCCCATCAAGGCGATCAGGGTTTGATTCTTGGCGGGGCCGGTCCCCGGATTTTCGCATGTGGGAATCGTACCGGTCGATGCGATGGTCTCCCGTTTCCCCCGCCCTTTCATTCCGGTGCTGCTCCGTACTGACCTCATCTCAGATGTTAAGCGCTGACCAAATATCTCACGCTCTTTGATGGGTTCGTAAGTGTAACGTTAAAAATCTGAACACCAATGCCTGTATTGCAGCGAAAAGTAAATAGAATTTTCGCTATAATTGCAACTTTCACATTTTTCTTTCCGGAATTTAATAAAAGTGAAAAAATAAATAATCTATAATAGCGACTGAAACAACCTCAAAGGCACTGCATACTCCAAAGCTCTGGGAAAAGCAAGAATACAGATTTACATGTTAAATTATAATTGCTGTGGCTGTGACCTACATTTGTCACCACTGACTTATTTCTGTGCGACCCACGTTGCCGTTAGATGTACAGTGAAATCTCGTTATAAAGAGTATGGTTTATAACATTATATGTCCTATAACAACAGCTTTATAATGCACCATCTCTCCATAATACATGTAAAATTGTTTGGATATAACAACAATCCGCTATAAAGACAGTTTTTGTTGCCATTTACAGTTGTTGTTATAGTGAGATTCCACTGTATTTTAGGATGATTTTTTTTTCAAATACCCTGGAAACTGTACGCAAATAATTATTCCATTAAATAAAAATCCGAACATACTCAAACTCTTTTCCACATTTTTATTCCTGTAGCAATATTCTCCTCTTCCCAAAATGTAAAATATTTTCTGTCCGAAGGAGATATAAAATTTAAATTATCGTATAGTCCATATTCTTGCTGGTGGCATCGTTAAGGGCGTTCACGGTTTGTACGGCATACTGATCGCGCTTTATAGACGTAACTTGACTACATTGTCCACTTGTAAATTTTTTGTAGCTCTCATAATTCTCCCATAGTGACAAGATAGTCAAAATTTGCAAGTTACGGGAACATGGTAATAACAATAACCAAGTGTCTTACTCTAATGAAATAATTTACACTGAACTTGGACATTATGGGCAATATGCTAAAATATTTAAAAACACACAATCAGATTCCTACGTACTTTTTAAAACAATCTGAATATAACTTAGTTTATGGAAATTTAAAAATAATACAAATGGACTGTTGTGTGTTTTTAATATGTTAACATATTGCCCGTAATATCTAATTTGTGTAAATTATTTCATTCTAGTAAGACACTTGTTTTTTGTTATTACTATGTTACCCGTGACTTGCGAATTCTGACTTTGGCATGCTGCTATGGAAAAACTGAGAGAGCTAAAAAAATATTACAAGTAGTAAATGTAGTCACAAGTAACGTCTATAAAACGAACATTATGCCGTGCAAATATTAACTATGCATTTTTGCCACGTTAACACCTTTAAGTGCGCGGCTACTGTAGTTTTCATCACCGTATCTTTATTTTTCACTTGTACCAGATAATTTTTTCTTATTTTAGACACAAAATGTGATTAAATTTTGCTCTAAGTGAAAGTTCTCTCTCTCTCTCTCTCTCTCTCTCTCTCTCTCTCTCTCTCTCTCTCTCTCTCTCTCTCTCTCTCTCTCTCTCTCTCTCTCTCTCTCTCAGTTTTCGCGTAATGGCTTGCTAAAGTAAAATTTTGCATGTTTTCCGTTTTAAGGACTACACTAAAACGAACAGACATACCAAACTGAAGAAATTCACAATGAATAAAGACATCGTAGGCTACAATGTCGCGTACATAAAAACAAAGAATATTTTTTTTTGTGTTTAAATAAAAAACTGAAATTTAAAATAAAAATTTTAAAAATTCAATAATTTTTTTTTTAAATTCAAAAATATTTTATTTTGTGGTTTAACATAGTTGAATTTGTTGCCTACAACATTGTTATTCACTGAGAATTTTTCCAGTTTTGTAAGTGAGTTGGTTTTAGTGTCGTCCTTAAAACGGAAGCTAGCAAATTTTGGCTTTAACTAGCTATTACGCAAAAACTATGTGAGATAAAAAAAATTTATAAGTGTAAAATTTACTAATATTTTGTATCTAAACCAAGAAAAAAAATAACTGGTACAAATATGAAAATTGCAGTAGACCGCGCCCTTAAGAGGGCGTGGTACATAATTCAACGCTAAAAGCATTAATCTATAGCTACAGGTTTCTTGAAGCCAATTTACGAAAATTAATCAATAGCAATCCTGAACAATTAGCCAACGTTTAAAAAAAAATTGTTTCCAGTGTTACTAACTCCTGAGGCACAATCTCTGACGCCGGAACCTCGTACATTTAACAGCGGCGCAAGAGATCACGCGTAACGAATTAGTCATTTCGAATAAATATTTACTTATAAAGTTGCCAAATTCTATTGTCTAGGATTGTCATTGAGTGTTTTATCCATATTGGTTTCGAAAATGACGTAGGAATCAATTGATGTTTTCAGCGTTTATTTATCTACCACGCACTCTTAAGGCGGCCGCTTTGAGATGTTTGTGTGTGAGTGGAAAGTCGATGAAGCACTATGAGCGACGCCGGTTGGCTGGTATATTTTAACATCACTTCTCTACATATCCAGTCGTAAATGCGCGCGCAGTGTTCCCGCTTTGACGTTTTTGCTGTGGGACTTCAGCGGCGACCTTGTCATTTCATTTGAATCCGTCACTGTAGCAAAGTCCTGTGTAGTTGTAGACCTAAATCTCGAACAAATCCGGTGCGTATGTCTTGAGAAACAGTCGTATGTAGAAGCCGATTTTTAGACAAGTTTGAGGGTAAAAAAATTAATGGCTCTAATGTGTATTGTGTCTTAAGTAATATTAAGTAGTTTAAAGTGTGTTTTCTGTTCGTAAATTATAAGCATTGTGCACGAAGGTTTACTGGACTCTTAAGAAAAAGTCTTACACCGAAGACGCTACTCCCAGTTTGAGCGCTTCAGGATTTAAGGGGCCCGCCTCGTGGCACATGTGTTTGTGTGTGTAAGGTATGGTGCTAAGGGCGACGTCGTATGGGCCATATAACGGTGCGTCGCCTCTACGCTTAAGGCGTGCAGTCTTCGCGAAAAAAAAAAAAAAAACAAATTTCCTATGGGACTTTCAGTGGTGACCCTATTGTTTTATTTACGAAATCACTTTACTAAAGTCCAATGCACTACCCTTAAAGTGGTTTCACGTGTATTCGGCTAGTATATTTCCCGCGATAGCAGCCTGAAAACCCCGTTTTAACCCATTTTGACGTGCCCTAAAAGGGGATTTCTAATGCGTGTGTTGTCTTGAAAGTACTTAAGGGCAGTCGTCTTAAGTGTATGTTCTTTTCGTAGAGAAACGGCGTGAACACACGTGTATTAGTTTCGGTGTAAAACTTTTTCTTCAAACACTCTGCAGTGTGATTTTATGGCAACGAGGCGGGCCCCTTAACAGACATGGTCGCGTTCACTGGTGATTGTTTCGCTTGTACAGTATGCATTTCTTCACACAGATCCACTAAGGCATTTCAAACGACCGGTTCTACAACATCACTGTTATCTGTAAGCCAAATGCATGTGTTATGTTCTTTCTGGACATAACTTCATCTAAGCAATGAAAGACTACTGCAGCACCAACGAGGAAATAATTTATATTTTTTTGTTCAGTCCCAAGGTCTACTTGTTAGCAAGTAGCCTTTAAAACAGATATTATCGATACGACTTAAGTGAAACAGCAGTGTTCAAGTCCCTGTAAGTATTTATCTTATCAACGAGTGGGTATATTTTGTTAACATACCGTTATATACTAAAGTTACCAAAAAAAAAGTTACTTTCGAAATTTCGATAATTTCAACTGATAATTTTACACCATAGATATCAATAATCTTACACGGAGATTTGTGATGTACATTTTAAATGTTGGGCTAAACTTTACATTTGAACTCTGACTCGTGTGAATGAATGATCAGTACAATTTGAGTCGTCATAATTAACATTCTTAGACTTTGGTTTGTTAACGTGATGTACAGCAATTTTCATCACTATGTTTTTATTTTTTTATCTGTAACAGACTTTTTTTTCTGGTTTTAAACACAAAATGTGACAAAAATTTGCTCTTATTAAATTTTTTTTACCTCCTAGTTTCCGCGTAATGTCTTATCAAAGGCAAAATTTGTATGTTTCCGTTGTAAGGACTACACTAAAACCAACCGACATACCAAACTGAAAAAAAAAAAAAAAAAAAAAAAAAAAATCACAGTGGATAAAGGCGTTGTAGGTTACAATTTCACGTACATAAAAAAACAAAGAATATAAACTTTTTGTATTTAAATAAAAATGCTGAAATTGAATATAAAAATTTAAATAAGTAATTTTTTAAATACAAAAATATTTTATGTGATTTAGCATAGCTGAAAATGTAGCGTTGATAGCTTAAAGGTAAATATATGTAATTGGCAAAACTAATTACAGATGATCACGTAGATTAACAGTGTGACATCCAGTGGTTTGGTCTCCAGATAATGCAACGGACATGTTAGCTGCTGAGGAATTATTTCGTAGCAACTCTTCCGGAGAGTCTGGACTGAACGTCAGGCGGATGTAACTCGTGTGATGTAGCTGTAAATCTCCCTCCCCCTTAGCCTGTGCGAGTTATCGATCACAAGAGGGTCGGTAGTACAGCTTGACCGAAATTGTGTGCAACCCATCATATTCTGAACTTGATGTAGATTAGATTGTAGGTTGTCGTGTGGAACTACTTCTCCCTCGGGGAAAGTGCGCTATGACCGTTTGGAAAATTACGCTTTGTTGCTCCAGTCATTAACGCCTCCTCATTAGAAATTGGTCTAAATTAGGTAACAGTTAAGCAAGACGATATTTTCCCAACGAAATGCGTCATCGCCACGATGCCTGAAGTACTGTACGTACTACATTTGCATACGGCTACTTCGGTGCGCAGTCTGAAACTACGAAACTTCCAAAGGCGATTCTGTTGCTAACGTTTGTTAATTCAAATTATGTATAAAATTCCTGTGATAAGTGATCTGAGATGTTTAAAGAATCAACCAAATGTCCGTATGCGTATGGTTTTGCTGAATACTTGGCTATATTTTTAACAAGTACGTCTTAAGTATTTTTGATTAACCGCAAATCTTATCACACACTCCTCCCGTGGTCGCCTAAAGCCACCTCTTAAAAGCGGGATGGTGCATTGCCAAATTGAATTTACAGTGTTTTCGTCGCTACTAGCATTCCCGAAGGCGAACATTTTCGACATTTCGTTCTCTAAATGTTGCTCTACTAAACCTTTTTACGTTGTTACATAGTAAACTTCTTCCACATTACCTGACATTTGTTGAAAAATAAGAAGTAACACAATCTTTCACATCTTATAACAAATGTCGGATAGTAGCGAAGTAATTAAAGAAGTATTTAAGAATTAAAGATATATTGAAGTGACTGAAGAAGTGGGCAGGTGAAGTGAGTGACAAGTAGCAACTGATTCTGGACCAGTCTTACGAAAGAAAAAAAAAAGTGGGGTTTAGGTTCGTACTGACCAATGTAACCGTACGGTGATATTTTTAGTTTGTTACTACACTGCACTTCACCATGTAGGCCTACATAATATTGTAGCATTTGGAACAGTTAAATAATTCATATCAATCATAATTTTGCTGTTTTAAAGACGTGTGACATGACGATCAAAGCAGTGGAAATAACAAAAAAAGTTCTAGGCAACATTTGTAGCCAATTTTATGAGCAAGCACTTGTTAGCGTAATTTCTTGGCAATGAAATATACATAATTTTAACGTCGGTGATCATGCCGCAGAAATAAGTAACGTGCAGAATACTTGCTTACTTAAGGAAGATGGCAAAAACTGTTTACTAAGAAAATTTTTTCAAATATTTTTGTGTTGACTTGGAGAAGGCTATAATTTCCAATAAATCAGAAATTTAAGTTTTGTATTTCTGAGGCGAGGCGGACTTCTAGGGGTGGCAAAAAAAGGGGGTGGATATTCTCCTCACCTTTACTTTATCCGCCACTGACAACGAATTAAGGACACAGGTTTATATTTACTCTGAATATTAATTTTTTTATTCTAAAAGAGGAGCAGGTATTGTAAAACTGTTACACTGATGTTTTGAAAATTTGTTTTACTACGTAGCCTAATAAAAAAAATTAAATTGGCTGCACATAGTACAAACCATCTTCAACAAATCTTTGTAACGGTTTCACTATACATGATGTTTTTTTTTTTTTTTTTTTATTTAAAATTGATGACAAACTGAAAAGTTTTGTTGGATGCACCCGTTGCTAGTGAATATTGTCGAGTGGCAGAAAACCCGTAGTCACGCGAGAAAATAAGAAAGAAAATCTGAAGAAACAACCCATGGTAGGCAGTAAGGACTGCAGTCAACACATACAAATATTCTGAAATATGAATATAGTCGGTCTGTAATAAAAAAAACGGAAGAGGAAAGTCAAACGAAGACCAAACAAGGTGCACAAAATACGAGGAGAACACACAGGAATCCAGCGACAGAAATGGTTATTTAAATGATAATAGTAGGCGCTGCAGTCTCTTCGACAACATATGCGAGGTAACGTGGTATCTGTTCCCGTGTTCCGGCAAACCAACAAAGTGTGACTACATTCCTGTTTCGGAATTACCTGTCTGTTGACTACAGCCGGTTCTGACATTGTTTTTGTTGCACATTTTCCCGTGCTTGGTCCTTTTTATGAAACTGCGGGTATTCTGCGTGTCAGCAACGTTCGCTAGCGATGGCGCATACCACAAAACACTTCGTTTATAGGTCGTTGGGAAAAGTGTGAGCGCTAAAATTTTACATTTGAAAAATATCACTAGCCGTTACTGCATATAATTCAACATTAACTACCATACTTGCCTTACTGCTTGCATGGTTGGCAGCGAAAATGCGCGATGTAGTTCCGTGTATTTTGCTATTTTAAATACTGTACAACAATACTGAAACAAAATCAATCTAAATCGACATAATAGTGTTTTATATAATCAATAAACTTTTTTAAAACTCAAACTGTGTAGCTACCTACAGACTGCACAATTTATCTTACACGCGCAAGCATAAAGTGACATGTCCAGAGAGGTTAGATATTTCCCATCGTTAGCCGTTACTCGCGGAAAGATATGAATTGGCTAAAAATAGAACTTCAGCGGGGTTTTATTTTAGTGCTCACGTTATCCTGAACCGCCTGTAGCCATACACCCTCGTTGCAAATCATTCCAAGATAGTGTTTAAAAGTGGTATTCGAAATAACAGTGGAAATAGGAACCAGTGTAAACTTCCTCAGCATGCCTGTCTCGTCGTAAACATGAAGCAGGTTATCGACCGCCAGCTAGTAGAAGACGTGTGCAGTGAAGGCAGGTTTCTCCGGTGGAAAGGTGGTAATGTTGGTACGAAGCAGTCCTCGCCCGCACAGGCAGCTGATTGTAATTCTTCACGGGGCGGCGGGGTCGGTGAAAGTACGGACGACCTATGGTTGCTAAGTTTGACAAGGTGCGGGATGGGGGAAGACCGTCATTTGTACAGCCAGCCGGTCGCTCAATACACCAACATACAAGATTCTTCATACCTTCAAACCTTCTGTACATCGATGTCTTTAGCGCTGGTGAGGGGTGACATAGCGCCGGAATGAAAGGACAGGGTAAAGGGAGATTTCCGAGAAAACCCGCCGACCAACGACATCGTCCTGCACGATTCCCAAACGCGAAAATCCGGGGACCGACCCCGCGGAGAATGGAACCCAGTTGTTGGTATGTATTTATGTATGAGAACGATACACGATACAGTTTGACCGATTACCATGAAACTTAGCGCACGTGTGTTTTTTCGTGGAGAATATTTTTATGATATATTTTTAGAGACCGGAAAAATTCGCGTGTTCACTACCTGTAGGCTAGCCTCCAAGAACATCTGTGTATTCAAACAGACATTATCTGCTCACTGGCTGCTGGATGACACAGTGATCTGGGCCTGAATTTAGTTGCTTCTGTACTATTGGCTAAGCGACTTCCAGGAAGTGTCAAATAAGTCACGGGCCAATTGCGAAAGTGGCACGAACTTACAGTTGCTGGAATTCTAGCTTAGGGCCAAATGAAAACGCGAATTTTTCACGTCTCTATCTATTTTACTCTCTCGTCAACTGACCACTAGATGGCGCTGCAGCTCAACAACTTCTACACCTAGCTTACCGGTATGGAACATAAGTAAAATAAGGGGGAGGGGGTTCCCAATTCGACAAAAATATATTTGTATAGATAGACTGGTAGGACGTCTGCCAAGTGTGTGTATATATGAAAGCGGGAGTATTTTTGAAATTAGATTAGAATAGAGGCCTGGCTATTACCATACTAACAATTATAAAAATTAAATTTTTACCATTTTTGTATAGTTTGTGGATTCAAGCTTTTAGTTTTCTAAAAACAGTTTTTTAATGTTTTAATCGTAAGTAAAAACATACTACTGCATAGTGCTACATAAATAAACGTCCGCTGGTAAATTTTCAACTCGGCAAAAAAATCTCATCTACTTTCGATGAGTAGTTCAGATTTTGTTGACGATTGAGTCGTCCGCTCGACATCGAGCCTTACAAACCCCTTCGCGTACACGAAGGCTTTTCATTGGCTACGCCCGCCGGCCGCTGAGGTCTGAATGACCCCGAGTTCGAATGATGTGTTGACCTTGATGGAAGTGATGTGTGTTGCTGTCCTGCGTTTACATCTGCCTCGCTTCAGCTGGCGACGGACATTGTCGCCAGGAATAGAATCTTCCTAACGCCAGACAAGTTCAAGGCCACTGTGTCTGCTCTTCGTGTTGCGCAATAGGAAACCACTACTACACTTGCGTCACCGTAGCCAGGACTTGCAGCTGGGAGGCTCGCCTGCATCTACACTCGGCTCGCTGTAAACTCTTTCAGGGGTGCCCACAACGGTGGATCAATGCGCACGTTGCGCATTTAGAATTTTTTCGGGGATTTTTTTTTGTCAAGAATAAATTTAATTATAAACGAAATGTTTTCATGATTGTACAAGCGCTATAGTAAAAACCAGAGCAGTTGTATTTGTTTACAATTGTTTTTACGAAATGCGAGCCTAAATATCTCTCCAGTACCGAAGTGTAACTCGTAGTAAATTTGTTTTTGAGGTTTTTTTTGGGTAGGGGGGGGGATGGGCACCCTTGGACTCTTCTCTTTAATATTCTCCTATTGGTTGTTCAATTTGCATTAAGGGCGTTCTCGTGGCAAAAATGCGTAATTTTATATTTGTACGAGGTAAGTATTCATGTTATAGAAGTAACTTGCGACTACATTTTCCACTTGTGGAAATATTTTAGCTTTCATTGTTTTCCCACAGTAACATACCGAAAGTCAGAATTTGCATAACTTACTTGAATCAAATAAATTACACTGAAACTATGTGTTATGGGTCATATGCTAAAATATTTAAAAACGCAATGAAATTAGCTTGTACTTAAACCGAAAAATGATACTTTACTTTATTTATGGCAATTTTTAAAAAAAGACAAATGGACTTTGTTCTGTGTTTTTAAATATTTTAGCATATTACTCATACCCAATTTCAGTGTAAATTATTTCATTCTGGTAGGTCACTTGGTTTTTGTTATTTCTATGTTCCTATAACTTGCAAACTCTGATTTTGACATGATGCTATTGGAAAACTATGCGATCTAAAAAAATTTTTACAAGTGAAAGTCTCGCGCAAATATAAAATTATGAATTTTTGCCATGTGAACACCGTTAATTTAGTCTCTGCGCATCAGTTCTGCGTAGGACTTTCTCCTGTTTTCCCTGACCCCAGTGACAGTTTGGAATACTATACGTTAGTTCAGGTTAGTTAAAAACATTAGAAAGTGATATGTTCTGATTCAAAATTCTAGTTACATTATAACAATTACAAATGAAAAAAAAAACAGTATTACTTCACGACTCGCGTATTTGCGAACGGTGCGCGCGCCGTTCAAACCAGCAGCAAATAGAATGGTAGTCTCGTCTTATTACTTTCATAATCTTTGGAGAGCTCGCAACCTTTCGTGTCAACACGACTTTACTGGAGGCGTCGGTTCGGTTACGCAAAACTGAGAAACGCAGTCCCCTCTTCGTAGCAATCTAGGCTCTTACTTCCTTGAGTTGAACCCAGCTGTCCGCGCGCAAAGGCTGCATTCTGTTTACAATATTTTAATGTTAGTGTTAGATGTGTTTGGTCACGGGTTTTTTTATTTTTGCATAGTATGAAGTAAATACCAATGCACGCACCTAATTTTGCAATTTACGGATTCAGGTCGAATTTTCAGAGTTACAGCAGTCTAAAAAAGCAGTTTTAGACATTTCCAGAGGCCCAAAAATCATGTTACTAACAAGCATATTGAATTTTCCAAAAGTGGCATACGTAGTTTCAAGTGGATGTTCTTTTCGTAGATAACAATAATAAGAATAAGTTTGGCGGTTTCGCGTGAAAACGCATTTGCGTGACTTGCCACAACACCGTCCAACTGCTATGTACACAGTCCTCGTAAAATGACCCTTTTTGTCCGGGTTTCCACATCGATGGCCGAGGCCTTCTATAGTATATTCACCGTAAAGTGAGCCCTAGTTACATATTTTCCTTTGATAGCATTTATATCATTCCTATGTTTGTAAATATGAACATTATGCATAAATAGTTAATATATTGTATACATTTAATTTTACTTAATTTTTTTAACATTTGAGGCAACAATTAAATTACTATTAACCAGACAGTTCGTAACTGCTCACTTTATTCCGAACAACCTATACTAAAGACTGCCATGTACGTACAATCATGGTGCTTGTTAATCGCGGATAGCCGATTTACCAACGTTTCCTATATGGGTACTCCTGAATTTTACAAAAATTCTATTATAGTAGTAAAGGAGATCAATAATATAATATTAAGAATATCGTGAATATCGTGAAAATGATTACTCTTACATAAAATTCAGCATCAAAAGTCCCGATTCGGTCACTTTCACACTCAAAAAAATACTTGTTATGAACGACAACAGTTATAATGGCAAAATTATAGACCTGTACTAAGATCCTTAAATGCTTTTCGTAGCCTAACCGCGTGACAACATGTTGAATGATTTTCGAATGAAATCAGGATTGTTAAAGGTCTGCGCGCCTCTTCACGATTCTAGTAGACGGCGCCCTTAAGGAATACAGTCGCGCGCACGGAGACCCCGACAGCTAATTAGAATATCAAATCCTCACAATCACTGTTTCTCTACCAATACTAATCAGAGGTGTCTCGGCCCGACGTACTTTGTGACTTGTCGAACTCTTAATGGCGTCCCGACGTCCAAAACGACGATGATGGCGCCTCGGCCCACAATACTCCGCGTCTCGACGCCTGACGGTGGCACTCGGCCCTACCGTCGCCGCGACTCGCCGATGACCCTCAACGGCTTGACAACGTCCGTCCCGGACCGACGCCGGCTCGCTTCTTCTCCTTTCCGCCAACCCCCCTCCCCCCCGTCACTTGGCCAGCAAGCTACGGTTCATTTTGGGCCAATCAGGAGTCAGCTTACAACCGAAGACCCCGCCTCTCGAGGACAACAATTCCGGCCAGAACCGTATTTATTAAATCATTTCTTAATTTCTCGTCGCTATTTACATTCAGTTACATCAAATGGTTCATTTACTTATTAACATTTATGATTTCTTAATTACTAAATATCTATACAACACAGTAACAACTAGCAAAACCATTGGCTGGACCCTTCCCCTCGTGACCAGATAGGGAGGTGGGGTGTGGCCCAAAGACACTCCCTGCACCTGCTTGTCTCTCCCTCGTCTTCACAAAACAAATATATACAATTCCTTATTTTTAATACAAATCTTGGTGCAGTAATGGTATCTTAATGAGAACTATTGCAATGTGACCCTGATACAATGACGAAGAGAATGAATGGTCGCAAGGCATAGTTATTATTGCATATTAATTTATGATGGTTGACACTTATAACTATTAAATATACTAAATCGGGGTGGCGTCCATACGGGCTTGTCACACAATGATTGAGTTGTGTATGCTTCGGTTTAAATCAATGCGATGGAAAAAAATTGTAGTTCTACTGCGTGATATATAATTCAGGGGTAAAAGCTTCAGTTCAGGATTCTAAATTTCTCGAAGTCAATTTGCAAAAAAAAAATTTCCAGACAATGGTTTTTGCCATCTTTCTGAGCAATTTTTTCTATTGATGTATATCTCGTACGTTTAATTGCAGAGCAGGAGAGCTTGCTTAGCAAATGCATCATTCTAGGTAAATATTTGCTTATAAAGTTGGCAAACAAAAATTACAAAATTATCATGGATTGCTGTTTTATGGTTTTTCTATATTGGCTTTCAAAAATTTAGATCTGAATTGAAGAATTAAGGTCTTATTTATCTACCACGCCTTCTTAAGTTTCTAAGGCGAAGAACACATAGCGCAAAATGAGATGATAGAGTATGTCCTATTTTCGAGAGTCTTGCTCGAAACGATACCTCCTGTGGGCGCCTCTTAGCACGCGCTTCAAATGCGTCGCTGTGTGTTCGAAAATAAGTTTTTTTTTTCCTGAGGTTTTTAAGTGTTTGTTGCAATGGGAGTTTACAGTTAGAATTTAGTGGTTTGTGGACATGTGCCATTGCTTATGTTTTGCTGAACAAACCTGTGTTGAATGACGAAGTACGAAAACGAACAAGAAAAACGAATATTAAACACCCACAAAAAATATAAAAAAAGCTGATCACTCAGCAGAACTTTAAATTAATAATAATAAAAAAAGATTAATTGGGCCAATAGATGTTTACTTTTGTGTGTGTTGAATTGTACGCACCGGTGTTTAGTTGAAAATTTAATATTAAAAGTAGTTAAGATGGCTGCAAAACGGCTGAAGGAAAACTTTATGCAGTGCTCACTTTATCGTTAACGGCCTATAATCCTGTACAAGTGGCGGTGTAACTCTACGTGAATTGGTAGCGGAATAATTTTATCCACTTCAAAGGTCAATAAACCACCTAGTGAAGATGGAAAATAGCTGATCTGGCAACATTGAAAGGACAATAGTAGACTGGATCTTTGTAGGGGGGAGGGTTTAGTGGTCGCAGTGCATTGTGGGCACATTCTCCAGACGTTTGTCTGTTAGTACCTCAGTCGCTTCTCAAGGTCACCCGTGCGCTCTACACGTGCAAGGTTGCAGAGGTGGCAGGAATGTAGACGGCCTTGTTATTACGGTACGTGTACTATAGTTACTGGCCGCGGTCTGTAATTTACGTTTTTTTTTTTTTGCAACGTACTTCAGTAAATTTACCGTGACACCGTTGACTAGAACATTTTTCAATTCCAGCCTGGGAATTGTTCTTACTTTCCTTTTTTTTTTTTTTTTTTTTTTTTTTTGTACTTTTCCTAACCGAGAAGTACATATTTTACAAACAGTTTTCAGTAATTTTTTATACTGTATATTGTGTGTTTTAAATTCTGTAGGATAAATGGTCGTTTTCCCTAAAGCGTGTTTTTTTGGTTGTGAGAAAGTGAGATCAATTTTGAGGTCCTGTCGTGTCAATAATATTAGATTATCAAATCACATAACTAGCGTGTTTAATTTTTTGAAACAGGTTTGTTATAATACTGTGTAGTCTTTGATCTTCTGTAGAGTTATTTTCGAATAATTTTCAGTTTTAGTATAGCCAGCTTCATATTTTATGAAGCACGAGCATATATTGTGTGCTAACAACATGGATATTTATTCATGTGGTAACTGGATTTTGTCTCTTAGTTTAAAAATATTGGTTTCGTGATTAAGAAAGACGTCTCTTACCTCAACAATACCAATGCTGACAAAGTCAATTAGGTGCAGCTTTTTTGGAACTTATCACGAGGGTATTGCATACAATAATGGTGTTTTCCCATTACGGTACTATTTTTCCGCTAAGCAAACTCTTCAGCCTGCGTATGGATGCGAATGGGAAGATGCTTATGCAATGTACTACTCGTGGTTACATGGACATCAACATTCACAATTTAAAAAAAAATTGCGATGAGATATAATCAACTCTTCCGTATGCTTTTCAAAACCACCAGAAATATAGAGCGTTTACTTTACACTTCAGCTGTAACATCTGCAATATAAATGTGCAGAAGTAGCCTGTTTTTGCCGTGGGCTGTGTTTGGGTGCAACTTTCAACAACACCAGAGCGGAGTGGACTGGCAGGAGGTACGCAGAAAAGAAAGTACTCGCACATTGTGCAGATCTTTGCAAATTGCCGACGATGCTCTTCAGCTTAATGTCGCGGGGGTTCCTTCACCCTGTATTTCCGCAAGTAGTATGTAATGAAAAAATGCTTAGGGTAGAGAAGTCCCGTTCTCAGTAAAAGTTTATATCCATGTGCCAGGCTCTGAAGTTACGTAAACAAAGAAACTACGAATAATATGCCTCTTCGCCCTTGTACATAAGTCGCATGTGTATGGATTACACCGAAGTTGCGTAATGTGTATTTAACATTTTTGGAATTAAGTTCCATAGAACATTTTTATGGCAACTTAAAAAGAACATTACAATTATTGAGTCTTCTTTATGGTAATTAAATAGCTGGATACTGTCGTGAGGTATATTAACTCAAATTTGGAATTCGTCGCTGCCATATTGACACGCTGCTTAAAAAAATTAGCACTGCCGAAGATACTAGAACACACTGGCCTTCATAACTACTAACACACTGCATACCGATTTAATGGCAGTGCCTTTTTCAGTAGGCTACGGCACAGGTGCTCCATACCTTTGAATATGTATTCAAAGTTCATGCACACTCTTGCTTCGTAACTACGGAAATTAGATTAAGCCCCCAGGAACAGGAGATGAATTGGCATGAACGATTCATGAATCCGCCTGGAGCCATTTCAGAAAAACCTAACTAAACGATATGGCCGGGGAACAGAACCCCTTTCGGTTTAGAATTCGTCCTGTTTTATTTCACTGCGCTACCACATTGGATGAAAGTGTGATAAAAATCAAATACAGCTTGTAATTCAGTCACAAGTTTTTTTTATTATCGACGTGTAGTCGTAAGGCCCGACAGTATAATTTGGTTTAGAATGTGGTTATAAAATAAGTTTGCTACTTAAGTTATTTTTCATATTAATTTGGCTTATAAGGACATAGGCTCAAGTATGTGTTTGCATTTGTTTACTTTTTTTTCGAAGCAGCTAAGGTTGCAACAGAAAAAAACTGTTTCTTCCTATTTTATAGACTGCTTTTCATCTAGAGTACCAGTAAGATATTTTAATTTCACGAGGGCGAATATGAAATGTAAGTACGCGTATTGCATATATGAAAAGTTCAAAATGCCCATCAGTTAAATTTCCACGTAGGCCTATTGTTTCATAGAGATTGGGCTTAAGCATTTGGCACCACCGTTAACGGTTTTCCAGTGGGTCGCTTATATTATTTTGGTGCTTCGGTTGAAATCTTGTGTACGGTTGTGAAATAGTTGCTAGGTATTTAAGGAATAATAATTTACCTTTGCTAAAAATAAAACACATTTATTAGTCCAGAACCAAAACAATGCTTTTCGAAATTATGGGGGGCCACAGTTAGTGCCTCTTTGTGCTGCGATTTGGGTTTGATGCCAGATGAGGTGGCTTCTCATGTTCGCAAATTTAAAAAAGTTGCGTACGTTGCCGTTTGTCGGCGGATTTTCTATGGAGTACTCGCGTTTCTCCTGACTTCATGACTTCACCGCTGGTCTGTACTTAACCTCGTGTAATCTTCTTCCCGCGAAGCGCTGAACAAATTATCTTCATTTCGATTTCAAAACGATATGGTGAGCTCAGAAAAAAGGCAAAACTTGGAGCCAACGTTACACAATATCTCTACCAAGTTGTTCACAGTAAAATAAATACTCGACGGAAATGCCAACTTAAAAGCTATTAAGATCTTGATGGTGAACTACTGTGGACTTCACTATTCACGGTGTCATAAAAACCACTGTTAAGTATCGCTGCGTTTACTTAACCCTGGAATTTATAGCTGCAGTAAATATTGAATTACCTTTGTTCTCAAAGATGTAGACAATATTTATCAGTTTAATATCCTTTAGCTGATCGCAGTGGATTATTACCAAAGTTCGACAGCTGATAACACGTTTGTTTCCCATTGTTTGGGATTGTGGACTGCAATACGGCCTGGTAGGCTACAGTAGGTTTTCACTTTTAAATACCGTATAGCCACTTTATTTAATTTTACAATTACCTATTGTACTCGGGGGCCAAAGTGGGGAAAAAAACATGTAAATTATTTAACTTATTTAATCAATAACACACAAACGAATCGTTGCCATACATAAAGCTTATGCAAACTGCTCTTACATTTATGCAATTTCCCATGAATTATTATAAAAAAAAACCTGGTTACAGACGTTCAAATGGCAGGCCAGTAGAAACCTCTCTGCGGGCCGCCTGTTGAACCTGTAGACACTACAACATTTTAAGCGAATGTTTTTGTTCTGGAAGGGACCGTATACAAACTTTTTTTGCTGGGGCTCCTGGTAGAACCCCTGGACCTACAATACGAAGTGAAAATACAGGATTATGTAGGCTGTTTTTGTACCATACGTGTGTCTTCGAAGTTAACTCATGACTAATCTGCAGATATGTCGAGTTAGCATGTTCAACTTGTGAAGTCGACATTTGTTTGCATTTAGTAAGTCTGTAAATAGACGAGTGCTTTTATGCGTAAGTTCAATAAATCTGTTTCGAGTGTTTGGTTTGTGCCCCAGTCGCAACGTCTTAAGCTTGAGCATAGGAATCATTCATGCAAATTTGTGTGTAAATTAAATATTATATGTTACACAAACCTGACTGCATTCCATATGGTTGTGGCAGTTACATTTGCGAAACACCCATTTTGTGTTCGGTATTTGGGGAATGAATTATCGGGCATGGGATGGTGTTGAATCTTCCTATTCCTTGTTGCAATTCACACATTCATTAAACTTCACTGTCAGCTGTAACGTAGTATGTACTATATTTAATACCTTACTAGTAGCGAAATTTTTAATTTTGAGTAGAACACGATGCTTAGCAGTGACGAAACTCTTGTGTTTTAAATCGATTCATATTAAATTATTACCAAATTACGTATTGGAACTCAGCATTGCTCCACAGTCGACATACGTTGCTTAGTTTCCAAATGGTAGTCTGAAAAAATGTAAGCTTTAACTAGCGTGCTAATAATGGCTGCCGGTTTATGCATGCCTCTATTACACACATATGAAAGAAGCTGAACGATGAAATGTAACACATAAGAAAAATATTTTAGTGTTTTGAAGGTTGTCGTTCAAACACGTTTCTCCCATTAGCAAATAATTTTTATTTTGGCAAGTTGGACTATTCGACAGCGGAGTGCTGAGCTGAAATACCGCTCGTGGCGGAGACTTGTTGCCAAGGAAACGTTGTGTACAGGACTGCCAACACAGTTGCCAAACGACATTTTTCTTACATGAACATGTATGTGTACAATGGTCTTTTTATGTCTTAGGGGCTGTGATTAGCGCAGTGGCTAGAGCACTCACATCTTCCCAATATGATCCGGGCTCGATTCCCGGTGTGTTCGCATATTGGAATCTCGTCGAACGATGCCGCTGGTTGGCGAGTTTTCTCCGAGATCTCCTGTCCTCCACACCCTTCCCTCTCATTTTGGCTCTTCTCCAGTGTACGGCGTCATTCCATGTTACCTTTCCAGGAATGCATATGCCTACGGGCGCTCAATCATAAAGTTTGCAATTCGGGGTGTGATATTCTGGCCCTTGGATGTCCTCATACGATGTTTATTTGTTCACTGAAGTCAATAAGTTAATGGCGAATATTGCTCGTTTACCAGTCAGTGGTCTTCAACTTAATATATTTCTAGTGATATTCGCATTACTGTTTTAGCTTCAAAATTATATTTCCGAAGAATAAGGTAATTTTGCATGGGCGAACATCGTTTGGATGAAGGTAATACAAGGACGATACCAAATGTGTGCAAAAAATACAGCAGAAATAAGCTGGCTATGTTCAAGTGTGATATGAGACTAACAGCTATGTCGAAAGTATGTCTCATACTTGGTTCAGTAACGTCTTCAGTTCAGACGCGTTTGCTACTAAATGTTGCAGCAACGCCCTTGTCGTTAAAAGACCTGTGTACCGGATACAATTATCCGAATTTGATGCGCACAAACATCGAAAAGATTCGAACTGCCACACTCGACGGCAACCATTTCGCTCGTATTCGCGGTGCGCCAATTTGGCGTGTCGTTTCCCCCCCCCCTCCCTCTTTATTTGGGAATTAAAACAGCGATGAGCGATCCTGTTTCACTTGTGGAAAGTTGTAGTGAAGTCCAACGCATGCAAAAATGTTGTTTTACGAATCCCGACTGTATTTTGTTCTTACAGTAGGCTAAAAAATACGTTTTAGCTGTTATGTGTTTGATAGAGTGTACTGCATTTTGTACATTACAGAACCACTGTTTTAACTGTTTCTTTCGTAGATAAACATATTGGGAATAAGCGTAGCAGTTTCGCGTAGGAAATGACAAATGTGTCACGCTACACCACCGTTCATACACCAGATACAAAGATCTCAGTAGAGGACCAGTTTCGTCTGGACGATCTCGTCTGTTCCCTTCCTGCTACGAACTCCGGACCTTTCGCGAAGTGTGTACAGTGACCGGCAGACATGTCTGAGCGATTGAAGAGGGGTAAGCGTCGCAAGGGGAGACGAGATGCGAGCGCAGGTCTAGCCGTTCTATTGGCTGTTTCACAAACGTCAGCTGCTAGTTTATTTGCTGTTACAGGAGCCCGACTGCCGAATGTTTTTATGCCTGAGCGTATTCAGCCTGGCCGTTCTGTTGTCGCTCTGCTACATACCCGTCCGTGACAAGCTGCAGACTTGAGAGAAGGAGGGGACTCACGCGCAGACGTGTGCCGGTTACAGTATAAACATGCTTCGTCTTGAGAGTTAGATGGACCTGGCGCATCAGTTGTGATGTAGTGTGGTACGAAAAATGTTTTTTTCATGTGTAACTGTTAAAGGTTTCCAATGCGTTTCTGACGAAGAGAAGACAAACTTAAAACTATGCCTCTATCGTTATAAATATGCCATCCAGCCAGCTTCTGAATAGTGGTAAAATTGGCTTTTTGGCATTGATGTAGCCGGAAAAATACTAGTTACAACCGTAAATAAAACTGCGTTGGACTTGCACAAATAAAATGCTGTTTGGAAAACCCTTTCTATGAATACACTGCACGCTAGTTCAGTACGCTGCACTTAGATAGGCTGCGTTTGTGTATGAGAGGCAGGAGCGGTAAGGTTGCCGTTGACCGACGTATGTAATGCATTATCGCCTCTTTGTCCAAGCTATTCACAGCTGCTGTGCAGTGCTTTACTATTATCCTTTTTCCTATGGGACTTAAAGCGGTTACCTCATAATTTTATTTCGGCATTTTAGTTAAAAGTCTAACGCTTGTTTCTATAGAATTCTGCAGGCTTTCGCGGCCGTTGTGGAACTGACTAGCTTGGCTTCCGGGCTGGAGCCGCGTCTTCGTGGTTGCAGGAACCGACGTTTTGCCGTACATGCTGAAATGTACGGCGAAACGTCGGTTCCTGCAACCACGAAGACGCGGCTCCAGCCCGGAAGCCAAGCTAGTCAGCTTGTTTCTATAGTTGTGTTTTTTCGTATCCGGTTATTTTTCCAGATATGGAAATCTGGAAAACCCATTTTGGCCATTTTGAGGGGTCCAAGAATGATATTTATAATAAACGTGCCGAATTTTTAAAACTAAAGCAACATGATTTGAAATGTGTTCTTTTCGTAGATATATAAATATAATGCGCGTTAAATAGTTTCGTCAAAAAAAGAATAGCCATAACTCGCTGCGACGCGTTTGAAGCGCGTGTAGGGAGGCCCGTTAACACGTGTGATGGAGTCGACTTATCGCCTTTCCTGTTTCTGTGCCTAAAACAAAAATAAAGGCTAGGTCCAAATAACTCTTAAAATAGTGCTCTTCTTGCGTCACCGCAAGACCAGTCTTCGCGTTCGGGAAGGAATCTAATCAAGTGGGAAGATAAGGCGGCAGGAGCCGTGTAGCTGGAGGACTGTGTGTTGTGGTCACGGCGCAGTAAGGTCCCTGGACGTCAAGATCCCTTGGCGCGTGTCGCTTTTCTATTTGCACCGACGTGAGTGTGGTATTATAAGCCCGCTGCCTGCGTCACTGGCCGTGCGGAGGTCTGGGTACACGGCCAGGCTTCTTTCTCCGCTGTGGCACGACCGGGGGCGGGAAGCTGGGCTCCTTTGTTTATTTATGTTCTGAGAGGCGTCCTAGCTCGTAGGTGTCCTGCCTTTCTCTTCTGCCCGGCCCGAGGCCTTTTATTATATTATCAAGATGGTTTATGGTTCATCGGGCACGTTTGCAAGTCTTTTTTCGTCCCTTCCTTTGCTTGTCAAGAGTATCTTCTCGTCACACGTAGATGCTCTAGCATCGTCGTAACCATCCACGTGTGTAAATAATGTCTCGGACCTTTAGGGTCAAAAAGTACAGTGGCAGATTTAGAAACATATTTGGTTTTGGGGGGGGGGGGAGAGAGAATCGCTTATGGGATTGTAAAAGTGTGGTTGTTCATTGTTACAGAGCATTGAAACTAACACACATACAAGTAGGACACATTAAATGTACTTGGATCATCGTAGAACAAACTCCAGTTTCCTTTAAGGGACTGGTCGTACTTTGGCTACATAATGTCGAACACGAATTTGTGGATGGAGGGAGCGGGGGAGGCGCTTCAGCCCGGTAGTCCACCCTTAAATCCGCCCCATGGTAAGTAGATGATATTGAATCAGTATTTTGAGATTGGGAAGCAATGGGGCTATGGCATAGCTTGGCCGTGTCCCTAGGCGTGCTGTGTCAAACTCTATCTGTACCATTTGAGCTCGTGGTATATGTGCTGCATAGGTCGAAGAGAATTTTCGGACAATTCGTACTTGCTTTGGAGTGTTCCTTCTTCTCCTACTCGTCTAAAGGTTCCTGAAGCAATTGTGTATAGTTACTGCTTAGCATCGTACATCTTGGAACACTCCACCACAGAGTATTCAGAAATGCAGAAGTGAAATAGCTGGCAGGAGGGCAGACTCGGGCACACACGCCAGCAGAATGTCTTCTCTGGCCAGCAACATGGCGGAAACACCTACTGTCGATGGTAGTAGGAGGCTGCCCTGCTAGCCGGCAGCCAGGCCAATAGGTAACCTGCTGTAACATGCAGGAGCCAAACAGACACGGGACTGGTATGAACAGCCTCGGGCAGCCAATAAGCGGCGGAGTTCGCCCGCATCAAATGAGCCGCCACGTCATTTCACGTCTGTATCACTATTTTACTATATTTAGTATGCTACGCCACAGTACGCCACTGAAATAAATTGTTTTGTCTGGGTTCCTAATAACTTCAGTAAAATTCGACAGTTTAGAAGGTGCTGGCTATTGGGTTATTCCACGTGAAATCGGCAAATGTAGGTTGCACGACTATATTAAATTTTTGTTATAATTTAACTATTTTTATTATTATTCAAAAGCTGTAAAACATTTTATTACATTATCTCTCATTTTTTTGTGTAGTTAGTTTTGCAATAAAATGAGCTGTTAAAATTATTTGCAATGACATCAGTTTCGTTTCCGGTTACAGATATTCAATTTCTGTTTACACCAACATGCAGACAAGGTTTCAAGCTTTCTTTTGATTACTATAGACACAACTTTCTTACATGCTAAAAAACTCTTACTACAAGGGCTTAAATGTTGGGGTTCGAAAGTTTAAAAACACAATTTTTAACTCCATGTAGCTTAGAAAGGGTTTGCAACCGCACATTGCTTTTTTTATTAACTTTCTAGGTATACGTCTTTGGCCCTATAAATTAAGACTACCGTGCTGTTTTGCCCATGCAAAGAAATTACATTTTAAAATAAAAAATTTTCAACATTAGCTAATTTGGCAGGCATGTAAACTGAAAAGAGCTGAAAGGAAAAAAATTTCATTTTGTAGGCATAACTCCTGTAGGTATGTAACCACCCCCTACAGAAAAATGTTTCGTGGTTCGAGCTAGTTAAACAGTTATAAACACTTAAATATTTTAGAAAAATCACTTTTTAGGAGCTTAGAAAGAGCTATTTTTACAGCTTTTATCTTACAAAAGGCTTGGATCATAGTTTATAGTATAGTGTGTAGGATTTAATTAGTATACAGAACACGCGGTTATCGGTTTTGAACAGGTAGGTATACACCTTGTTCAAGGCGACTTGCGTCCTGTGACTGGTTGACTTGTATGTAAGTAACGTGCATGCAAGGTCTTGCATGCTAGCTAGTCGTTTAGAGGCGGTTCGAATTTTCATGCACTTTCGTGTGCAAATAGTTTTTTTTATTTGGCACATTTACGTAAGTCTATCAATATAATTGTTTATTTCAGAGTAAAGAACAAAACTGCGTGTATAGTCAAATATAAACATATGTACTAACTAGGCTTCAACACGCCAAATACTGTTCAGCGTGTGCCTCAAAATTGTTTGGAGTAATGGTGCAGCGTCTGATTGAGCAGTTATTTCACTGGACGAGAGGATTGTAGAATAAACAAATGGGACTGCAAAACAATGCCAGAAATAACAGTTATGGGCTGGAAATAATTTTGTATCAGAATACTATTCCACTTCTGTGACGTTCTTTATCAAGCAGGGGCGGGCGGATTTATGCTTCTGATTTAGTTGTTTACCTGCGTGGTTCGTTTCTGATAGCTTTAATTTCTTCGACAGATCAAGCTATTGTGAAGTGGTGGAACACACTTTTCGCTGTCGGCAATATTCGTGTTCGATTTCCGGTACGTTCACCCATATTACGGTTTCCTAGTATTTTTATGGTTCATCTGAGACAACTGCTGGGACTGTTCTCGAATGCAGGCCCTGGCTTATTCCTAAATATCAATCCTAATAATTGGGTTTCATCTATTGAGGCCTTATGTCCCAATACTCTCACAATGCCCCATAAATAAACAAAGACTACAAAAACTACTCGGACTGATTACTTGTAAATTATGCATGTTAACACTTGATAACTTCTATCTCAAACGATAAGATACTAGCTTTTTAGATAAGACACAGACCTTGAAAACCTAAGTGCCCTCAGTGTTCTTCTACCTGAGTAAAACGAGTGTGTCGAAAAGGAAGAAATAATTATACACCATACACAAATGTAATACGACAATGTTCAGAATTTTCGTTGAAATCGACTAGAGGGTTGTCGTGATTGTCGAATTACGAGACGCTATGAAATGTCATACCTGTGCGATTTGACAAATACAAAAGTAAGGTCCTACGGTTCTTAGAGTCTTTCACTTAAAGTTTCACATTTTGTTTTGAAAAGAACGTTCATCCGAATACGCCTTAACGTGCGAATGATATCTGCTTAAGAATGGTATTTCATTTGAGGTCCTCCAATAATATTTAAAGGCTAGTTTCTCGTGGCCGAAGGTAGAGAAAATGAGTGTTTTTGTACGATTTTTTTTAGATATGAATGTCTTGGCGCAGAATTTATATAAAAAAAGTTAAATACACCTTTGATATTACTGGTTTACGTAATGAGTTCATCACTGAAAGTCTTATACTGTCCGCGCGACAGCTCTGAGTCCCTGGCGTGTATGAATTTTTCTTCGTAACTTCATGTAAGCTACAGCAACACAGTATCAAACACGTCCTAACTTACGACGTTACTACGGCTAACATGTGCGTCGCATGCTATTGGGCCTCGTGTTATTTATATATTTACGGGCGAAAAACACATACCCGCCAGGGACTTAAGAGCTGGTGCGCGGACAGTAGAGGAGAATCATCGGCGGTAAGATTGCACGTTAGCCCAAGAACTTGCACCTACACTGTAAGAATACTTCACAAACAGCAATGGAAGTAACTAACCCATACACAGTATGGTACAACTACCATAATTCATCTTTCAAGTAGAGCAAGTGTTGAGCATTGTTACTATAAAAGTCTGCTAACATCTGTATATATTTTGCCGGTTCCCAAAAATGAATAGGAACGTTACCATTGATGTAAGGGACACTATTGTAGCATATCTACTTTCTGAATACTCCTATACTACCAGGTTAGGTTTACAAATAATTTTTTTACAGTGTAGAGGTTACTGTGAGGCGTGATGAACATGCCGTGTCGTCCTTACCACTGCACTTTTTTGTATTGATCCCTACCACCTTGGATTTATCTGTTTCTTCTCGATAACTTCGGTTCCAGTCGATGTATCAAAAATTTTGTCATGACAAGGCATAGATACAAACTTAATCGATTTTCTGTAATTGCTGGAACCATAATGTATTCATAATTTTGCAACGGGAAACAGCTGAAAAGGAAAAATTGCTTTATTTACGGGAGCGACTACAGAGGCCGCAACATTAACAGAAACAATGCCATATGGATTCCAAAAAGTGAATGAAACAATAAAGTATGCCTTGTCAGCGTGAAAAAAGTAAAACAATGTGTCGTAAAACCGATCTGACAGGGATCAATCCCCCTTAATCTCGAACGCGACCACCTAAGAAAAAATCCTTTGCCCTAGGAACTTTGACCTGATAATTTTCGAAGCTGTTCGTTCATATTGTTTGTAGCATTTCTACAAAGCCTTAGAAGTTTGACTTTACTCAAGTACGAATATAGTCAAAATATTGTACACAGTAAAAGATAGGTGCTAGGGGACGCGTTCATGCGATTCGCTCGTACGGACAGCAGCTGCAAATTACGCCACTATGGTCTTGTTGCATTGCCTCCTGCCATCAAAAACGGGTTTGTTCATGTAGAGAAAGGGTGTGTTACTAATAGGGGCAGTAAACGGCAGTGGCAACTCTGCAACATCAGGAAAGTTTTCCAAGTGGTGAAACTACCGCTACGTGAATTCAAATCCCAATAATAATTATCTGGAAAATGATAAAGAAAATTTAAAGTGTCAATACCCACTCCAGTTTTGCTTTGGTTAATAGTGGTTGATTGAGTCTGCAGATTCTTCTAGACTACGAGAACCGTCATACATGTGTGGTTCACAAACACTCTGCTGTTTTTAGAGTACCAGTGGTCTTTTAAACCAACTCCAGGTAGTATTTTTTTTGGACAGAGTATAGAGGTGAAATTAGTTTAATAAAAGTGGGTCGTGTCAGCACTACACAAATTGTTTAAATTTCACTGTGTATTTTTTCCCAGCGAGATATGCTGATGGTTATTTTATCTCAGAATCTATAGTAAAAGTACTTTTCAGTACATGTCAATTTTATGATAGCATGTGCAATCACGCTTATTATATCAGTGTGGTGTTCTGTACTGTGAATATAGTAGAAAATATAATTCTTGTATCAGTTAAGATTGAGACCTTCATTGCAAAATTAGATGTCCCCAGCTAATTAAATCAGAACACAAACAGTCCTCCGAAGATAGTGCACATAGCCGGAGCAATAAGTGAGGCAGTGTTCGAATTACTAAGTCATTTGGTAATTAGTTTTAATTATTCGTTGGGAATTCTGTTGACTTTTATCAGGAGTACATAATAGCAATAACCAAGGTAGTTTGTTCGAATTGCAGGAGTACTAATTGGTAATTTGCGTGTTGTGGTTCGTCTGGGATACTGCCGAGTATTTATTTATAAATGTTTGTTTAGTTCTGAAACGTAAACACATACTTTACAACCAGTTCGAGTGCCAGTTGGAAGAAGAGCCAAAATAAAAATTGACGCAGACCTCTGCTTGTAGTGACACAAGACAGTCAGCCAAGTCGAAGCCACCAGAGTTCAGGTAGGTCCCGTCACAGGTGACCTTGATGTTTTGTCAGTGCAGACATCGTGCCAAGGTGTCCCCTCTCCCTCTACCTTCTTTTATAGCCTTATCTTGCATATTCTGGCATCGCTACGCGGCCAATCAAATGTGCCGCAGTGTCTGCGGTGGGCGGTTCTTGAGCGAGACAGTTTCTTGTTCGCCAGTAAGCTATGAGTGTTCCTTGCAGTCTTGTGCGACCAACGCGAGATTATACGGTTTCCGTTATTGCATGAAGGTAGCGTGTCTTATTGTCCGGCGTGAACCGAGGACGTCTTCTCTTGATAACAGCCTCAAAATGTAGGAGTGTAAAGGGCGTGTGGAACAGCTCTTCGTCGCCGGGTGGTCGGAGAATGGATACCGTTCATAGGTGAGTACACAACCGTTCTTCCATATTTGAAATTACCGAGAGTATACCTTCATCCATTTTCACAACTTTGCTGCAATTTAAATAATGGACTGGATTTAATTTCTTGAACGTACTACATTTCGATATAGATGACACTCAAAGAAAACTAAAGATAATGGAATAAAACATAAATATGCAGAGTATGTTTCAGTCAACAAGATACGCACACAACATAAAATTCCAAAACGGAATCGAGTCAAATAAAACAAGGACTGTTCGTGTCTGATATAATACTGGTTTAGTTTCGTCTCATTGGTGTGTCGTATTTTTTATTTGGTGGGCTGTACATTTTTTTCTGTATGTCTCTTTGCCAAAGCAGACCTCAAACTGGGTTGTGTGCCTTGGTGGTGTCGTGGATTTTTCTTTCGATTTTGATTTTTATTCTTGATTTTTTTTCTTATCTGTTTGTCCTTGTTTTATTTGACCCGATTTCATTTTGGAATTGTATATTGTGTACGTATCCTGTTGACTAAAGAATACTCTGCTTGTTTATGTTTTTCAATTTTATTTATTTTTCTTTGACAGTCATCTATATCGCAGTGGAATAAGTCCAAGAAACTAAATCCAGTTATGATCTCTCATTGCACAGTTCTTTCTAAGATCACATTACATAATAGAACCAGGTTTTTTTTTGTTCAGCCAGATTTCATTTCGAAAACGGCGAGATTTTTTAATCCTCAACCAACAATTAGCAACTTTGACTTAGCCACCAGAAAAGTAGAAGTTCACTTGTATGATTCAATATATCATGTCAGTGTCTGACGTTTTTTCGTTATTGGTGTGCCCCCATCTATCTGGGCCAATGGTTTGTGCCACTCTGGATATTTGTGATTGTCTTTAAACAACTACAGAACCGTCCTCTAATTATGCAAGGCGCAGGCCTCTATACTACACTGTTTAGAGCAATGCCGTAGCACGAATGGTTCTTGCGATTTTTCTGTATCTCTACAAATAATACCATTTTACTAGCATTGAAATAAAATACTACCTATCATTCATATTGCGTCACAAATCACACGTTTCAAAGACAATTAATTAAACTGAAAGGAGGAAAAAAGTGATGTCAGACGTTCGTGGTCTGATTTTTGTATTTACTTGAATTCTAGTACAAATAGGATCGTATTTGGCTACACACAGTTCCTTGCATTAAAAAGGTACGTTTTTTTTAGCAGTCGCTCTACGCGATCATGCGCTGGGAATGGTCACTGGTGTTTTATGCGTTGTTGTAAAAAGCTCCAACTGTTGTGAATATGGTATAGCACGGTCTTTAGTCCTCGATGGCCGTGCACGCTAGGGCGTTTCAAGGTCACGCGAAGAAGTTGAACTTATTAATTTTCTTGTTTTCCTTTTAGACGTTCAGAAACCAACCAACCATGAAATGCCCGTCATCTTCATGTTCGCCATTCTTTGCTTTCTGCCCCAGCAATAAGCCGTGCGACGTGAACAAGTTTTTATTTATTTATTTATTTATTTAACATCCCACAGTTATGGTAGGTCAGTAAAACCACGTAACGTGCCGAATATTACAGTACTCAAAACAGTTTTTGCAAGACTTTTGGGTGAAAAAAAACAACGTTGAAAAATATTTGTTTTGACAGTTAACAGTACTTTTAAATAATTTACTTCAAAGAGACTGCTCATCTTGAGTGCAGGCATATTCGGCCCGAAATATTTGTTTTGTTTCATGGCTGGTAGCCTAAGTTTGTTTTGTAACGGAGTTCATTCTGTTTCGTAGATACTCGGCACAATTTAACTAATTTAAATAAGCGTTTGTGACTTTTTACCTTTAGTACTTTTTCTTATAAAACAAGAGTTTCACTGTGAACTAACATACATAAAACAACGCTCAAAAATTAATATAATTTTCCTAAGTCTGGCGGCATTACTGTACTTTGTTCGCAATCAAATGATAGATTTCGGAAGTCGCACTAGTTGATTTGCAGAGTAAACTGATATTGAATTAATGATAATATGAACGCCGTCGCATATTCGGGATCATCTGCATGGAGTGCAAGTGTAGTGAACGAGTAAACACGCCAAGGGCGAATTGTGTGTGTTCAATGTTATGTACCAACGTAATTATCGAGTTGTGGTTCATGAGGAGGGGAAGTGTAGGGATATTTGGAGAAAGAAATTGACGGGGCGAATACTCGTGACTGCGAGGAGGAAAAGAAAAAAAGGGGGGAGGGTGGTGGTGGTAGATATGTAAAACCTTTTCATACTGCAGATGTTTAGTACCACTAATTTACCGTTTGGTGGCTGGTATGTCAGTGGTTTAAATGTATAAAATTATATATTTTATTTTGTTTCTGGAATGTCTGTATTTTGTAAAAGAAAATTCCATTCAGTTGTAAATAGCGCCTACGATGTGCAGTGTGTTCTTAAATGTTTTTTTTTACGAAAATATACCACACGCAGGTGGGCCGGAGCGGAATTTTAAGTGGGGAGAGGGGGGCAAAGACTCGCGTATGTTGCGAATATACACGTAACAAAAAAAAAGCTGGTGGGTCCTGGGGTCCTCCCCCGGAAAAGTTTGAATATTACGGTACAAAAGGGTGCAATTTAGATGTTTCCGAACATAAATATTGGGTACCTATAAGGCAGCCATAATCACAACGGAAGAATAAAATTTCAATTAATAAAGTTACAAATGTATTACGTATACGGTACCCTAACAATGTGCGGAGGGGGCAACCGCCCCTGCTGCCCTCGCAACTCCGGCGCCACTGACCACACGTAGGCTACTTATTGCGCCAATGTAAAAAAAAAAAACTTTTGACAAAGGCAAAATGTCATTAAGGCACCATGCTAATTAAAACACTGTTATTGAGCGCTCCAAAATAGCTTAAAACGGCTTTTTCAGACTATCCGTACTTCAAAATGGACGCTGATATGCATCAATAGACTATGCGCCAATTTAAATTGATCAGTTAAACATTTGGTTTGAAACATTCTACAAAAAGTATGTTAGTCCTGTAAAGCAAATATTCTTTAACTGCAGGATATAGGAGTGAAATACTTTTTATAAGACGTTTCAAAGCAGAAATTATGTTATACCTAGAGACACTGGAAAATCGCGGGAATAGTTGACTGTTAGGCTCCAATGTGACATATAACACTGAATGTTTTGTATCAACATTGCGCTGCTATAGAACCATGTTGTTCTAACTCCATTATTTATTTTTGTAAGATTTGTGGCTAGTCTATACTAACTCCATTCATTTTACATTACAGTACAGAGGAAATAGAAATATTCAACTCAGAAGGTATAGAACCAGCATGTTCTACTTTTTGTTCTATCTCCATTGCAAAGGTATATATTCACTGTTATTTGTTCTCTTCATTTAGCACTATAGTATTTGAAACTTTGGAAACAGGGTCCCAATATGATATTACGTAAACACTATGTATAGCGTGCGTTAATATTTTAACTGCGAAATAAAACATAAGTTCCGCAAACTTGTAATGGCTCTCCTGTAAAATTTCTAAATATGGCGTTAGAACAACGTAGTTCTATAGCAGCGAGCATTTTCTCTCTCTACAACAGGCCCAGTTAGAACTGTACAGCTTGGACACACAGCGTGTGAGATTCATCCCAAAACTGTTCACATGTGTCACGGTTAATATAATACAGTTTATTGGAGAATATTTTAAACATTTTCGGGATTTTCCAGTGTCTCTCTAGTTATACCTAACTTGCAGTTGACGCACGCACAGTACGTTGATGCATAACACCGTTCATATACGTTACCGTATGTAGGCCTGTGTGAAACTCCTGTATAAACGTGCAATGAACTTGGCTACACAATTTCCGCCATTTACACCATGCTCTCTTGTTTCTACTGTTCTTGCGACAGTTATTTTTTTAAGCTTAAACGAGAGCAGATATCAAACATATGTTCGGCAGTTTGGTTTTAAATGATTACTGTCATGATTGCATTTTTTTTTCAAAACAAGAAATTATACGGTTTCGACAAAAAAGTAAATTAATCGGAATTTGGTTAATTACGTAATTAGCTAAAACCGTAGTATTTACTCCCTCAAAAAAAAATCAGCCAACACGGAGAAGACGATTTTTAAACGGAACTGCCAAACATATTTTTTATATCTCACGTTTAGGAGTAAAAAATTAATATTGCTTAAAAGAGATCTTGTCCTTAAGGGCGCCGCCTACCACGCACTTAAAATGCGTTGCAGTGTGTTAGTAAGCAGGTTTTTTTCTTCGAAATTATTTCATATGCACCCATTGTGCCACCGTATAAAAAGAAAACTAGCTTAGGAAAATGTTGCGTGACTTATAGATTGTAAAAAAATACCAGCAATATCAAAAGTGTGATTGTTCACTGTTACAGAACATTAAATATAACATACATTCAAGTAGGGCACATTCAATGTACTTGGATCATCATAGAACAAAACCATAGTTTCCTTGATGCGACTGGACACACACTGGCTACATAATGTTAAACATTATTTTTTTGGGGTTGGTGAGGGGGGTCCTTCAGCCCGGTAGCCCTTCCCCCACCTTAAATTCGTCACTGCTTAGAGTTTAAAACATTTTATCTCTGACCTTGAGACAAGACTCGCAGATGTTCGTGTACGACATTGAAACACGATGTTGTAAAAATCTGTTCGCAATAATCTAGGGTCTCGAAACATTTTGGAACGTTTATTTTGGCCGTCATGACCCCAGCATTTGTAACGCACAATGATAATGTTGCCGCCTATATTTAAATTTCTGGTTGGCAGTTCCCTACACAGTGTACTAGGCAGTACGTGTGTTGAAGTAAAAATGAATAGATGACGATAGTGCTTCTTTTGACTTCATGACACAGCAGCTTGGCATTTAGCGGCAAGCCACTGGACTGCCACGGTAATGAAAATACACACGGAATGCGTCGATTTTGACTGTATTTTTATACCTTTAATTAACTTGAAAAGTACGTATTCGTCATGTTAGCAGTCACACAGACGAGCTGACGTTTGTCCCAGTGTTAGATTTTTATTGCTACTTTATTGTTATTAAATGAGGGAGGGGGTAGGAAAGGGATTGTAAGTTAGTGAAATTTTTACTCTACATATTTACAGCCACGCGCATTGAAATTTTGTAGTTTCTCTTTTGAATGTAAACATTGCAGCAAGGAGCGAACGTGGCGGTTATTACGCAGCTTATGCGCAAGTGCAAAAATTTTGATGAAATATTGGCGTTATGCTATATGCGAAAGTACACAATATTGTAGCAAGTACTGTTATATATTTATTTTCACGTAGTCAATATAAAATGGGAAAACGTATAATTGTGTACTCTGTAATAATTAAAAATAATCTTGGGAAAAATGTTAGATTTTTATCTTGTACATTTCCTCCCACTCGGCGGGATACGTAGAGGACGTCATAAACCTACGAGTTTTCTTGTGGTATTCCATTTCCTCCTCCCTTGCATTATGTCTGTGCTCAATACTCGCTTTATTTCATCTTCACCAGTGCTCAAGAGCTCGCTGTTAGAACGCTGACCAAAGTCATTTCACTCTCTCTTACTGTTGATCTTTATATTCAGAAATGAGAATAACTTTGTGTTTTTGGGTTAGGAATATACATGGGTTAGGAATGTACATGGGTTAGGAATGTACATGGGTTAGGAATGTACATGGGTTAGGAATGTACGTGGGTTAGGAATGTACGTGGGTTAGGAATGTACGTGGGTTAGGAATGTACGTGGGTTAGGAATGTACGTGGGTTAGGAATGTACGTGGGTTAGGAATGTACGTGGGTTAGGAATGTACGTGGGTTAGGAATGTACATGGGTTAGGCATGTACATGGGTTAGGCATGCACATGGGTTAGGAATGCACATGGGTTAGGAATGTACGTGGGTTAGGAATGTACGTGGGTTAGGAATGTACGTGGGTTAGGAATGTACACGAAGTTGCATAATTGCACGTCATTATTTTGGAGGAACAAGTATCGCATCTAGAGAAACAAAAAATGTTACATGAACATTGGCCCGAAAACGCAATGTTACTGTTACATTAACATTGGTCCGAAAACGCAACGTTACTGTTACATTAACATTGGTCCGAAAACGCAACGTTACTGTTACATTAACATTGGTCCGAAAACGCAACGTTACTGTTACATTAACATTGGTCCGAAAACGCAACGTTACTGTTACATTAACATTGGTCCGAAAACGCAACGTTACTGTTACATTAACATTGGTCCGAAAACGCAACGTACTGGTGTACGAACATAGGCCCAAAAAACGCAACGTTACTGTACCATGAACATAGGCCCAAAACGCAACGTTACTGTTACACGAACATAAGAACGAAAACGTGCTCGGACTGGATAATGTTAACTGTGGAATGCTAAATCAGACAATGCTTCTCGTCCAATAAAATATGTCTCGTCTGGTATGTAGTTTCTAAAAATAGCTGCAATGGGATTCCAAAATAACACGATCCAGCCCGCACGTTATTTACTACTGCACTATTGATGTTATATTTCCAGATATTACAATTTTTTTTTGTTACCCTAGATTTAACGATTGTGACTCCAGAATTTTTACATGCAATTTCACATCCTATTTATGTAAACTTCTCAGTTGCTGTAGTTGCACGGTATATATAATGTTACTCAGAAATGTTTATAATAAGCTTGTATAAACAAATGACTTACATGGTTGTAAGGTAATTTTCCCGGCCTGGAATAAGAGAGGATCTCGTGATTCGTAATGAGCAATGCCCAAGCCAAGTAATATAATTAAGTGGTTCAAATTTGTTTTAAGGCTATTAAAACGGACACTGCAGGTCGTCATGGGAAACAATGCAAAGGCAGCCATTACGTAAGTATTTCCTAAATGAATGCATGCTAGCTATATAATCAGGACAGTATGTACGTGGAATAATGACGAAGTTAAATAGAGGGTAGATGAAGGACTCGATAGCAGGCCTACATAAAAACAAACGTCTGAAGTAGGCCACAATTTAACATCTGCTTTGAATTGCGAGTAGTTTAGTTATTTTGAATCCGTGTTGTTATATGATCGTGTCTGCGAGCTACAAAACTACTGGGATAGTAAAGACTACTTTGTCCGGCGTGTGTAATGACCTATCGTCTCTACGTGCGAGCCAGCCACTGAACTGACAAGCAGTTTTGGTAGGACTGTGTACAAATGCAAAACTTTCCTAACCCCATCAGTTCCATGGAGCAGTCATTTCATCCACTGCATTATACTGTTAAGTGGATTGATGCTTGCAATGTATTTTACCATTTCTGCAGAATGTGCATTTTAAATTCTTAGAAATTATTTTATTACTAAGCTCCGTGAAACAAATTTTTACGGCAGCTAGAAAAACGAAAGTATTAAAATGATGTGCTTCTCTCTTAAGCTAATAAAATTGCTGGATACTAGCAATGCAAGATATTTGGAATCATTGAAACGATTTTACCGGGGAGATAACTAAAAATATTTTTTAACATAAATGAAAATTTTCATCACTTCACGTCTTTTCCATGCAACTACTGATTGGTTACAATCATCATTTTTAACCCCCGACCCAAAAAGAGGGGTGTTATAACTTTGACGTGTCTGTGTCTTTGTATAGCATCGCAGCTTCTAAACGAATGGACCGATTTTGGCGAGTTTTTTTTTTTTTTTGAAAGCTGACATGTTTGAGATGGTTCTTAGCTTTGGTTCAAGGAAATCTGTTCAGCTGTTTAAAGATAATGAGCTCTTTTCTAGATTTTAACTATTTATTCCAGGAAGTGTTGCTTAGCAACGATACACTGAATGCAGCTACATACTCATTGTTTTAATTTTCATTGTAAACGATGAATCCTAGATATTTATGTTTTTAAATACCTCGAGTGATTTAGCAAGCGTTTAACTTTTATTCTCGCCCTCATCGATGATTTAACGTTAAGGGGCCTCACCACCTGCGCTTCAAATGCATTACGACGAGCTACTATTCATTTTTGACGAAACTATTTAATGAGCATTATGTTTGTTTATCTGCGAAAAGAACACACACTTCAAACTATGTCGCTATAGTTCAAAAAATTTGGCACGTTTATTAGAAAATTCACTTTCGGGCTCCTTAAAATGGCTAAATAGGGCTTTTCCAGACTGCCATTTATGGAAAAATTACAACCGGATTCGCAAAGCTCAACTGTAGTAACAAGCGTTGAACTTTGAACTGTGCTGTCCACAAATAAAGTAATGTGGTGACCACTGAAGTCTCATAGGAAAGAAGGATAATTCTGAAGCACTGCACGCCGGCCGAGTAGCTTGAGCGTAGAGACGATAATGCATTACATACGTGGTCAATGTCAACCTTACCGCTCCTGCCTCACACACACAAACGCAGCCTATCTAGGGAGGAATATTAAAATCGCTTTCTGTAGCGGCGTTCTGAAAGTGTACGTGAATGTTTAAAATGCTCACCAATGCCTATCGATTTTGCTTTCAAGACACGTACCGTATGTAATTTCAAGCAAAATAACCACGGTGGCCACTCATATCAGGCACCATGTTCAGTTAATTAGTTGTCTGCTTTTCATTCACCAATTCCGTTAATACAAGCTGTTTATAAAATAACTCCAGGGGTTTGAAATGGTTATAGTAAATTTTGTAAGGGAGATAGACGAGTTCCGTCACCTTGAGCGTATGCAGGACACAGAAGCGTAGCCAACAATTTTTTTTC
>PNEQ01044234.1:0-13551 GCA_003012365.1 Medauroidea extradentata | reverse complement strand
CTAACTACGCCCCTGGCAGGACAGGTGACAGTTTTGTGTAATGTGTAGTGGAATGTGTTTATCAGAGGTTGTCAGGCTTGCACGACCTGACCTTGCCGACGGTCGCTCTTCATTGTAGAACTGACCGATTCCGTGGCCACCGCGAAGTCAGGACATTTTTTTTCTGGGGACACACTAAGGACATGGTGTACACAGATACGATACGTGATGTTCCGACACCTGCGTCAACGCATTATTGCAGTGGTCGAAGCCATACCAGCTGTCATGCTGGCGCGAACATGGACAGAGATTGAATATCGTTTGGACGTGTGCAGGGTCGCACATTGGTGTGTACTGAACACCGCACAATCTTGGAGGCATAACCTCTCTTCTCATATTGTTGTTTCAGTACTGTTGTATTTACAGCATACCGAAAACTGCTTGTGTTACCCCGGAGTTATTTTATAAACATCCTGTATTAACGGACACAGCCTGAAGTTGATAGTTTCTGTTTGTTTAGAGGACACCACTGTTTCTAAAAGGCGCAGTGTTTCCAAATCATCATTTCGGTGTATTTTGAAGTATAAATATGCTGTAAATGCTTTTAGTAAAGTTTTAATAGAAATGCGAGTGAGTTACAAATACGCTAAAACACATTTTATGCGCCCCGTATAGTTCGTTCCAATTTTTCAAAAATTATAAAGAAGAATTTTTTTTATTATAGTCTTGGACAAGTAATACCAACGTCAGAACAATCAATTTCATGATGGAGAGATAAGTTTCCGAATTGCCGTGTTCATAATATAATTTTCTTTATTACATTCAACTTTTCAACATACATAAACAAATTATTTGCTAACGCATGCATTAGTATAGGTACGTAATTTAATTTGGTTGTTATTTCATTGTAACGTTTCCGACAGAGGAAGGAAACTTTAGCAGGCTTCGGCTAAATAATTATTTTTCCTATTCGAGTTAAGAGGGCCTGCAACAATAAGTACAAAATAATTGGCGAACTTAGTGGCTATGGAGGTATGAGTAAAACGAAAGAAATTACAGGCCTCAAGCGTTTACCAACTTATTTTATATCTAACGATTGACACACTAATATTTAGTTATGAATTGTTAATGTAACACTGAGATAAATTGTTTTCGTACCCAAGTTCATAAGAACTTTATTTTGATGGTGGGAACACATCTCCAAAAAATTATGACACAAATGTAGATACATCCTGTATGTTATAATAATTCGCGAATTTCAGGAGTACCGTAAAGTGGGCTGAGAGGGGAAGCTAGGGTGAATAGGGACACCATTTCAAATCAAAAGTTTCAGTATATGGTTGTAAAACCAGAGCTATTCTTAATTAAGGTTGGTAAGTTATATTTTTTTAAAGAGTAGTTTTATTAAAATAAAACATTATTAAAGATGGTCTTAGCTAGGAATCTGTTCCTAATTTTTGTCGTCCCAGGGTCTCTTTTCATCCCATTTTACGGTCCTTCATAAACTGCTACGTAACGACTGAGTGACGGCAAGTGTCGGGAAAGAACAGACGGGTTCAGTGTGATTATGAGGCGTCGAGAAAGGAGGTCATGCGAGCAGTCTGCTCAGACGGCGACCTCCCGTGACCTGCCTTGGTCGGCGTCGTAACTGGTTCTCGGCGGTGCCGCGTGCTATTCCGGGACGCCCCTCGCACCGGCGTCAGTGTCTACCCGGTGCTAAGGTTATCTCCACTAAAGGGTGGATACAGCAGTGTTAAAAGTTTGTCACAGGGGAAATTTCTGCCACGTGATCGCTGGTATCAGTATGAGGTGTTAACTGACCAAACACAGAGCTTTCGTGAATTTTAAGTTACGTGAAGTTTATAGTTAAAAGCCATAATTGGTTTGTTTTTCACTTAAGAATTAAATTAATTTAAACGACTTCTTTCTTTGCCAAGCCTAGTTAAATTGAACTTTAGTACAGTTTTGCATTTTATTGCACCCGTTAGCAGTGGCAGAATTTTTACCTTTGCCAAATTCTCCCATAAGAAAACACACATTTTTTCTTTCAAACATGTAATAGAACTAAACCATACCGAGGCCTTGAAGAACCTTGGGGGGGGGGGGGGAGGTTGAGGTGGTGGACAGATTGTATCGCTCAGTACAAAATCTGTATACTAGGATTGTTCTATTGTTCTTTGATCGTCTTTTTGTAATGCCAAGCGTTGTGCATTATACAAATTAACTTGTTTTTTTTTTTTTAACAATTCACTGTTTAAAATGACTATGTTATCAATAATAATCTGTATGATTTCAAGTTTGCGATTGCGAGTTTTAACTGTGCGTCATTTTATCTCGGTCTAATATATGTCTAGTTGGTATTTTACTTGTCTTATTCCTTTTTTTCAATGATTTATGTCAACAAGAAATATTTTGTATAAGTTCAAGATCCCAGTGGTATTATTTGAAATATGCTACTGGCAGCATTGCCGGCGAATGTAAGTCAGATGAATCGTCCTACTCCCTTCCGCGAGAGGGTACATATTGAACCGGTTTTTTGGCCCGGAGGCCAGCGCTCCCTCCATCCGCCCGTGCTGCACCCTTGCTTGCAAATGTAATGCAGCACACGGCAAAACCGTTGCTTCGCTTTGTAATTGCCACACATTTCACCTTCATTCGAATGCATACATCAGGAATCAGTCCGAATGTCCATCTTCCTTTTTCAGTTGGTCCATCGATCTTGCCAGAGGTTCAGAACGTTTTCCCCTCCCTTCTAATTTATCTTCCTTTGTTGTATGTCTTGTTCTGTTCTCGAACAGTCCGAATCGAGCTTCTATGCCACGGTCACACTAGAGGTCTTCACCATGTTTAGTTGAACACACTCGGCAGTCATGCTTGATCGCGTGTAAATTAAAACTTGTTTATGAGGTTACACGCCTAAACCGGAGGCGAGTAAGCAACTTTATGCTGCCTGACATCACCCATGACCACGGTTATAGTAGACACAGAGCAACTGCATGTAAACATGTTCAGATTTATGAAGCGTTTACGCGAGCACCGAATAAGTTCAGATTCCATTATGTTCTCATTCTAAGTACTCAAACAAACAAGTTTCATATGCAGTTTAGAAAGACATGTCTTCGCTGCTGCTCTCCTATTGGCTACTTCTATATCTAGCGGTGTAACAAATGCGGCTGTTTTGTTGCGACATTTTTCACTCCTTAAATTACAATAACTTAGGCGTAAAGTGGCCATACTAGTTTTACACACATCTGATTTGCCGTTAGATAGGCTACAATATAATTAAAATTTCATGAATGTTGAGTGCAGGTGTGATAGTTAAAAAGGGCACTTTTGAGGTTCCAAGTTTTTTGAGGTCAGATAGGTCGTTGATTTAATTCGTTTTAGGTGTGTAACCTCACAAACGTGTTTATCTTAAAGCGGCATGGAATGGTACGATGTCGAGCGGACTACTGGGAATACTCAATCGTCAATAAAATCTGAACTTATAAAAATTCGATGAGATTTTTTTGGCCGAGTAGATATTTTATCAGCGGAGAGGTTTACGGATATTTAAATTATTATCAAATTAAAGTGCAAGTATTTTTGAAATTTGGTTACTAGAGAGGTCTAGATATTATCTTAAAACTTATAAAAATTGATTTTTTTGTAGATTTTATGGTTTCAAGCCCTAATTTTTCTAAAAACAGTTTTTAATTTTTTGTTCGAAAGTAAATCATACTACCGCACAATGTTACACAAATAAACGACCGCTGATAAAATATCTACCCGACAAAAACAATCTCATCGAATTTTGATGAGTAGTTCAGATTTTATTGACTATTGAGTAATCCAGTAGTCGGCTCGACATCGTACCTTTCCATACCCCTTTACGCTAAACACGTTTGCGAGGTTACACATCTAAACCGAATTAAATCAACGACCTCTCTAACCTCAAGAAACTTGGAACCTCAACAATGCCATATTTCACTATCACACCTGCACTCAACATTAATGAAATTTTAATTACATTGTTGCCTATCTAACGGCAAGTCAGATGTGTGTAAAACTAGTATGACCTCTTTACGCCTAAAAGTTATCGTAATTTGCGTGAAAAATGTCGCAACAAAGCAGCCGTGTTTGTTACCTAACTAATTATTCGAAGTAGCTAATAGGGGAGCAGCAGGGAAGATTAGTCTTTCTAAACTTAAACGCTGTCTTAACGTGGCTGGCGAATGTGTTGAACTAAACATGTGCTCTAGTGTGACCTAGGTTAGTAGTAGTAACTGGCAAGCTCGCCGATCTTCATTGACATCAGCTCCTAGATAATATGTAGGTAATATTAAATTTACACCCGGTATTTGATTTGGACTTGTGATAGGAGACCTTAAAGTCGAAACAACGCAGGAATAGCAGTGGTGAGGTTTGTTTGCTCGGGCCAGGAAAGTTTGTGAGAATGAACAACAAAGTGGTTATCCTAGTTGGCCTGGCGACCTCGGAATGTGCACTTCACTTGACTGGACATTCATTTGTTTTCGTGCTGTGCACTGTGTGTCGTCATTGCTACTACCAAGGATAATGCGGTTTCTCCCGCATTGGCGTACCGAACATCACATTGCAAGGAAGGCTAAAAGAACCCCTTTCCTCCGTGCGAGATCTCGAGGCTTTTACATAAATAATAGGGTCAGAAATATTTTAGAAAGGTATAGAAATTTTCTAAAAGTGACCAAGCCATCCCTAGCTCCACCGTATTTACGTCCATGCCTCTACGTCTTTACTGTGAAAACAGTGCATTCCGAACATAAAGAAAGTTATAATTTTTTTTTAATTCTTTCATAATCCCAGAGTTTTGTATTTATCTTAAGCAGCGAATGAATGTGAACTATTTAAGAATTTTCGATGTGTGATTCAATTGAAAATGTTACTGGTTGGTGAACAGTTGCCTAGTAGGGGAAGGAAAATTTCTCGTGTTCAATATTATGATCAATTGTCTTGTGCGTACTCAAGCCTCGTCTATTTGTTCATTTTCCGCTGTCCAGTGAGTAATGGACAAATTACCGAGGCTTGAGCATACGTAGGGCAGTGATTCTGATATGCAGGTCATTGAACTCGCAAAGTGTTCTTTTCGTTGCCAATAAGGGTAATAAAAACAAAACCATCATTACGGAATGCAGGGATCTAACGTGCGACGACATGCATCAGCATAACTTCGCTTGCTCGTTTTGGAGGCAAAAAACTGCTTCGGTCAGCATCTCGGAAAATAGTCTTGTGATCACAGTAGGCCTACATATTCGTAACTTCGGTTGGTTTTAAATTCGAAATGGACAATCTTCCAAGATATTCGTAGGTCAAATTTTGTATTCATGTGAAAGAGGGTTTCGTGAACTTCGTTACACCCTAAGATCCCCTTTTTTATATTTATAATGTGGTGGATTTGTGCTTCTATTTTTTTTTGCTCAAGTAATAACATTAAAGTTTTCTTGGTGTGGCCAGAAGCACAATACACAGCAAAAACTAGTCGAATGCGTTGTTGCTCGAATGTTTTCACTATAATTATGTTATTTGGAAGTTTCTTCATGAGCGCGTCAGGTTATTAAAATAGTTTTGATGAGAAGTTTGACGACACACTCAATATAAACATATTGCGTGAAATGTACTTGTGAATAGAATATGTAACAGTAGGTTACACGTTAACCTATTGCAGAAGTGGCGGTAAACAGTTTACTGACTACATAGGCCACACAAATAGAAATCCTACTCTTTCGGATTGTAAATTTGGTAAATTAATGAGCATGTGTGGACCGGAAATACGGATATGTTGCGAAAGCTTACATGTTGCCATTTTAACGGCTGGCATTTCAGAACAATACAAATATCGCTTGTTATTTTCTTTGGAAATGACGCAAACGAAAAAAAAAAAGTAGTTTCCCGCCCGTTTGCAGAACAACAGGCGGTTATCCACATTGTGACTTCTCTGACAATACTTACCACGCTCGAAACTGCTGCAATTCTTGTATCTTTGAGATTCGAATACTTCCGAAGTATCATCACAAATTCCGCAATATACGCGCCAATAATGTGTTGTATGATTTACCCATTAACCAGCCCTTAAAATCAGGTTTTGAGTGTAATGAATTCCTAGCATAATGAGTTTATCATATGTGATACTTGCTACATACGAGCAGCAGAAAAAATTGTGCACTTAAGATACTATGCATTCATAAGCCGACTCAGTATATTTGTTTTGGGACTGTTTAATGAAGAAATAAATATGTATAGTTAAGTACTATTAAAATCCTTAAGTTTGATCCATTTAGATAAAATATTTAATTTAACGCCATTTGGTGTAGATGTAGCAAACTTTCAGTCGGTCAGTGTTACCTCTGCAGTCCAAGTATCCACATTTGACGGTACCAATGAATATTCATAAAGTTTGGCTGAGCCACATGCATTGGCATTCCGAAAATAGCATTGTAGGGAGGGCTTAAAAAATCCCTCTTCTCTCTTCATCCTCATCAGAGCTTTTAATGTAATCGTATATATTCTAGAAGGGGCTAATACTTTTCTAGAGGTCTTAAGGGTGTTTAAGTGGAAAAATATTAAAACATTTTACTTGTATGAAATACTGTTAGTTTTATAGACGTTACTTTGGAGTACATATTCCTGTTACGAAAAAAAAAATTACCGTAGCATGTTTTCCCATACTGACATTTCAAAGTCAAAAATTGCATATTTTTACTTCATGCAAAACTGGAAAACCAATAAATATAACGAAATGAAATAATTCACATTATAACTTTGTCCCTAGCTACTGTTTGAAGTCTGTAAAAAATTCTAATATTTGCTCGTTTTTTGTTACTTTTAGCAATGCTTATTCAAATACAATAACATTTGATAGTAAGTTTATGTATGCTTCAAGCCGTAGACCGTGACACGTTTTGATGTGATTTTTTTTTTTCATTTAATTATGTTTGCTGGTTCTCAAGTTTTGCATGAAGTAAAAATATGTTATTTTTGACTTTGAAATGTCACTATGGAAAAACTGGCTGAGCTAAATTTTTTTTTGTAAGAGGAAAATGTACTCTCAAGTACTGTCCACAAAACTAACCATATTATTTACTTGAACAACCTTAGGCTACCCCAAGCCCCGATCCACCAGTTACGCCCATTGAATATATCGATGTCTGTGTCTAGTTTATTAGTAGCAAGACTGCGCCGCAATCCGTATTCATCTCGCACCTCCTTGGCGCTGATTGCAAGTTTATTAAACGAGTGCATAGTTTTGATATGTGGCTACCGAGGGTGGTAGAGTGGCCTGACCACTGGCCTCCCACCTAAGCGATCCGGGTTCGATCCCGCACGTGGGAAACGTGGCGTACGTTGTCGTTGAACGGTCGGTGTTCTCGAGGAGCTCCCGTTTCCCCCAGTTCTCATTCCGTCGCTGCTCCACACACACCTCATCCTCACCTCATTTATTCTTCGGGCAGGACGGGTGACAGGCATGTCCGTGCTAGACGAGCAGCTGGCTCAAATTTCAACCCGGCCTTCTCATACAAAATGTAACCCTGCTAGGAGGCGGGAAATGTATGTATCATTATACTTGAACATTTAACGTATATTTAAGCCGCAATCAGTCTAGTAATATTGTTTTTATTCTTAATTTGCTCGACTGATTGCGGCTTAAATATACGTTAAATGTTCAACTGCAGTGCTTTCATCGCAGTGCAGGGTAAATAGAATTGATATTATAGTAGAATATTTCACGTTTATCTTCTCAGAATTTCATGAGAGTGAATAGTACAAGCAATTCAATGTGGCGACTGGTGCTGAGCCTTAAGGGCCTTGCCTACCTCAGAGCTGTGGCGGCAGCAATTATAGGATTTTACATTTGAATTATATTCGGTGAGGCTCAGTCACATTTAGTGACGTCGCTTCAGGACAAAAACAATTTTCTGCATCGCGTAAAGGAAAATACTGCTGAATGAATAAAATCGCAGGAAAAAATATGAATAGCCTTTTTCGAGTACTTTCAGTGCGTAAAAAATGTTTTTGCCCACAGTTTTCTTGGTATTGAAAAGACTGCCTAAAAGATCCTTTGACAGTGTGCCCGCACCGAGATGAATGAAAAAAGTTAGTGGTAGCGTATATTTAGCTTCATTAGGTACTGCGTAACATTGAACATAATTGAACATGAGAAACCCTATGCTTGCTGTCGCCATGGCTCTGAGGTAGGCAGCGCCCTTTGTTCCCAGTCTTCTGTTTGTAAGCACAGAGTATGGAGAAAGGCCGGTCAAGTCCAGAATGTACGTCGGTATGTGTGGAATGTGGGTCCGTCCCGTGTGAAGACCGCATTAGGTGGCGCCGCGGACAGCTGCTCGCCAAGGTGACGAGGCGCCGAGGTTGTTGCGAGACCCCGACCTAGAGTCGATAGTAGGAATGAAGCAGGAAGGAGGAGGGGGGCAGTGCTTGGAGGTCAAGCGTTATCAACACACAGCCAGCGCTGTCGTCACAACGAACGAGTGCGCGCTGCTCGCAGGGTGTCGCAAGCGTTCGCGAAGGAAGTTCACGCCGTCGTCGAGTCATTCGTTATAGACTAGACAAAACATTAACTTTCTGTAAATGCTGTTAATTACGAAGTACTGAACGACGTTTTGTGGGCGGAGCTTTCGTTCGATTAGGTAAGTAATTAACTGAGATGTTATTGCTACAAACATTTGTCTGCAAGTTTATCGATGCCGTGAATCAAAATTTAACCTCAACGTTTGTACATGTTTGGCATGAACTACACTGAACTATGCAGAAGGGAGCCGACCGTCAGTTTAATGCACCTGAGATACAGTAAGCCAAAGTTGGTTGTGTGAATCTAAACCTTGTACGAAGGGCTTCTGCTAATCTTGAAACATTATAATTTGATATTCGTTATTCTCGGAGGGCATACTTCCGGTCTTCTACTTGGTATGATTACCTCAAAATAATACCCGTGTTGGTTCCCTTCTGCAAAACTCCAACTAAACAGTAGAATTGTGGATGTGCTATAGCGTATCAAAGAATGGCTTCAGTTTTTTTTTATTTCAGTTCGGAGATAACGTAATCAGGTAAATACTGATTAGCTTATGACGTTCTCAGTTTACACGATTTTAACAAGTTACTGTAAAGTGTTAACTTAATTGTTTTCTTTAGAAATTGGAACCAATTAATGAATTTATACGTGTTGAAAAACGAACGCGTTTCTTTTTTTGCTGTTATTTGTTAGTAGATATGAAAAATAAACTGTTTATTTCTTGTACAGTTGTTAGCTTTGCAATGGTACCCATCGTTTTATTAATACATTAATTCAAAAAAACCTTTGCATGTTGTGTGCTTGTGTTGTGTGACATTGTACTGTAAAAAGCAGGATCAAAATTTCACGTGTGCCCGTTGTGCCAACGTACGAAAAGAAAACACTTCGGACAAAGACGGATGACATTGTAAAGGTTTCCAATCCCTTCAGCATTGCTAAAATCGGTCTTAACTGCCGTACTTAAAAATGAATTAACCGGTAGTATGTGGAACTCTGATAGAAACAAGCGCAGAATTTTGCTACAGACTTTCCGCTGGTAAAAAAAAAAAAAAAAAAACTTGAATTTTGCAGGCTAGTTCAGTGCTTGGCTCGTTTTGGTGATGCGGTATTTGATGAGCGCTTCATGGTCGCCCTTATAGCGCCGTCACTTCTTAGCCTCTCACGCATGCAGGCGGCGCTCATTGTGCAAATGACCTGACTCACCCCCTCCCCGTGTTTGAAATAAGGTGGAATATCAGTGTTACGATGCCACGCACATTGAAACGCTGCTTCGAATCCCTCCAGTGTAGCCGAGACGTGACATTATTTTTTTTTTTTGCTAATGTACTGAATGAATGTGTGCGAAACTCAAGTGTGATAGTGCTTTGAACTTTGCTACAGACTTTCCTCCAATAAAATGAAAGCGTCACATTTTAGTCTCGTAACAACGGATGTATATAAGCTTGCACACTGGTTTATTGCTGACGCGTAGCGGGTATGCGGCAATTATGCGCGCGTTTAGAGGTCGTGGTTCAATGTAAAGTTAGCACTTTTGAAACCTTAACTCTCTTCCGTTCTGATAGTTAACAATTCATGCAAGTTTTTAATAACGCCTGAGGTTACAAAAATAATAGTTTTTAAATATTTTATTTAGGCAGAAGTGGTCTTTAAAAGTGCTCACTTCATCACGAACCACCTATAATTAAGTTCTAAAAACCTTTAGTGAAATTTATAGGAACCTGAAAGTTAATAAAATTCTGCAATTAAATCATTATGTTTTGCCAATTTGTGAAGAAACATTTGATTAATATAGTGCTTTTCTGAACTACTTACGACCACGTAATCTTGTGACTTCATTTTCGTAGCAAGAGGTCACGCTAAATAAACGCATTGCAATCTCAAAATTTTGCTATAAGTTATGAAAACACTGGTTAAGATTTCGACCTTGTTTTTCAATATTGACTTTTAAAATTCTTGCGAATTGTAATGAACGCTTAAAGCAGGCGGCGCCTCCCTGTATTTGGCCGTGTGCGAGGCACACATTAAATGGAACGGTAAGGGTGCCGCTGAACAGTGTTTGTAATGCTGTTATCACCTCTACGCGCAACTCTCTCAACTGTCGTGCAATACTATTCTTTTTGTTTGGGACTTGATGCGGTTGCTATATTCTATCAATTCTAAGGTTGCAGCTAATTTATTCAAGTGAATGACAATAACATTTTTGCACAGCATAAATTTAATTTGAAATATTGACAAATACAGGGTGACTATGTTACGGCACAATCATAATGTGAGGAATAAAGATATAATTAAATTCCTTTGATTTATTTCGTTACCAATTTTTATTTCTGCTACAACCTTACAGTGGACAGAGTATATATTCTATTTCTGGTAAGTATGGATTACGCCAACGTATTGTTCTATGTCTTTTTCGAATCCGTACTGAAAAGCTGTGGTAGGTAAACGCTTGAAATACCAATTTAAATCTACACGTTTTTGAAAGTCAGCATGGAAGAACTACAAAACAACCACCCTGGTTAATGATACTAGCGAACTTTATGAGCAAACATTTACTCAGAATGATGCATTTGATAAGCGTAATCAGTTCCGACGCAATTAAACGTAAGAGATTTTGGCGTCAGAGTTTGTTCTTGAAAAACACGTTGCTCCAGGAAAATGTTTGCTCTGAAAGTTGGTAAAATCTATTGCCTAAGGTTGCTATGTTTATTTTTCCAAATTGGCTCCGCGAAACCTACAATTTTAAGCAGATGTTTTTAGCTTCGAATTATGTACCATGACTTTTTAAGGGGTTCTATAATCATATTTATCATGAACGTGCTAAATGTTTAACCCTATAGCGACATAGTTTGAAGAGAGTGTAATTTACGGTAAGTAGTTTAGCAATAAATATATATATATTAGCTTGGTGCAAACTTCTTAAAGATAGGTATAGGAAGACCCCATAAGTAGGGTCACGATTTTGTCGCGAAAAGATTTTTGCCCCACTTTGTTTCAGTGACTCACGTGCACATCGGCAGTTCTGTTTCAAGGTTATTGGCAGCGTGTCTTTGTTCAGACACGTTTCTCATTTTACTGAACCAATCAGAATAAGATTATCGTGAGTCTGTACGTCTATAATTTGCCAATGCGAATGAGAGTAAAATCATCCAACCACAGACGATGTAGCAGAGCTGCAGGTGTGCACATGACGCATCGAAACCAAATGTTGCAAAAATCTTTTCACCATAAAATCGTGGCTCTACCCATAAGGGTTCACGATTTATATTTTAAATGAGATTTTTACGTCCACGATTCATTTGACCTTGCCGAAACAGATGTATGTTAATTAGAATGTCTTGTTCTAATAGGACAATGATATGTTGAAGGTTGGCAGGGGATGCTTATGTATAGCACGTCGACTTGGTAAGGACTTACTGGCCAGCGCCAATGGTCGGTACATCGTGACTGAAACCTGCGTTATCATCGACACTAAACATAACTTGCAGACCAAGTTCCCAGTTAACTTTTTCATAAAGGAAAGTGATGATCTAAGACCCCCATAATCACATCTCATTTCGTTCTTCCTCCTTTTAGCTTCTTACAAGTCTCTGTCATTACGTGAATATCCTTGGAAAACGGGCGTCCTTCAGTTGAATGTTATTGAGAACGAACCGATCATTAACGACATTGGCAGGAAATTAAGATGTCATGTTGATTCTGCGCAAAAATACTGGCGTGCAACAATTTTCTTTAGAAACACCTGTAATGGGATGCCTACGGCGACCATGGGTGTTCGATATTATAAAACTAAAGGGGAATATGTGAATAGCCTTTTTTCCCCTCTCTGTTTATTGATGTCATTTTGCTTAGGAGGATAGTACAAAAAACTGCGACGGAAAGAAAATGAAACTTCTCACATATGCACCTTAAGTTTTATAATTACAAACACCCATGGTCGCCGTCGTGTAAGGAGCAACTACATTTTTACAGGTAATTATTCCTGCAATGATCATTCTTTATGGCATTGGGGCGATATTTATGTTTATTAGGAGGGCTGTTGAGTATCCACAATCCACTTACACGTCTCTAAAGATACGCCTAGTAGTCATAACCCCTTTGTTTATTACAAATAAAAGTTCTGCCTTCTCTGTTTTTATTTTTTGAAAGGGTACGGACCACAGATTATCGCAAACAGTGTATGAATTACTACATCACGGAGTGGTCAGCTGAAGGGCGTATAACCTAATAAACGAAAAAACATAAGTTTTATGCAAAATTGTTTTTTTTTTCAGTAGTATACAACATGCATTAGAAAAATGCGACCAAACTATGCTAAGGAATTTCTTTACTTAAAGGAAATAAATTAGATAGCATTTTACACCCTTGTTTTTATAAAAAATCTGTGTTTCAATTAAATCGTCTGCATTGCGAGTAGCCTAATTTTAGTTATATTCCACATAATGTGTTTTAGGATTCCGCCTTTAAGGGCATCTATCGGCCCATAATATTTGTAATGGAACATGGGTGTCTTGACTCAAATATATTTTCTTCACGTTCATAATTACATGGCGCAATTTTTGTTACACATTTATAAAACACTTTTAAGCATGCATAGGTGTGTGTATATATGTCTGTGTATATATTTCTGTGTGTATATATATATATGTCTGTGTGTGTGTATATATATGTCTGTGTGTATATATTTGTCTGTGTGTGTATATATATTGATTCTGTGTGTGTGTATATATGTGTCTGTGTATATATATATATCTGTGTATATATATGTGTCTGTGTGTATATATATTATATATATATTATATATATTATATATATATTATATATATGTCTGTGTGTGTATATACAGGGTGTCCCTGAATAACGTTTACAACCTGCTGTAGCGTTGTAGAGGACGTTGAGACGAGTAAAATGATATAGGACACTTAGGGTCACAGAGGCTGACAAATGCCTGAAAAGTGATGCACAAGATGTGGTCTGTACTGAAGTTAGCAATCGGAGTAGTTGCAGCGAGTGGCGCAGTTCGCTTAAGATTCCCC
>PNEQ01044232.1:15814-57676 GCA_003012365.1 Medauroidea extradentata | reverse complement strand
CCTGTAGACCCCTTTTTAAAAGTTCCAAAATAATGACCTTAGCTTGTGAATATATTTACTCATTGCTGACATTCATTTCCAAAAATCAGAAGTTGTTCCACACAAATGAACATTTTCATAACCATAACACTAGAAGTAAAAACCTTTTACACATGCCTCTTGTCAACTTGACCTTACAGCAAAAAGGTCCTTCATACACTGCTTGCAAGTTGTTCAACAAACTCCCCAGCCATCTGCAAGATGCATGTTTAGCTAACCCAAAAATATTCAAAAAACACCTTAAAGATTTCTTGATCAATAATGCTTTTTACACAGTCGATGAGTATTTGAGTGGATCTATGACAGTGTAGATACTTATTTAAGATATTTATTCTGGGTTAAGATTCTGTTTCTTCTCTTGTTTTTTTTTCTTTTCTTTTACATGTGGAGACCATGAAGTATGCTGACGTGAGCCTACGTGCGAGCCTGAACCGACAAGAAATGTTTGAATTTCGCTCTTTTAGTGTATAATTTTTAATGTATAACTTAAGTAATTTATTTATTTGTTTGTTTATTGTAAATATGACTTGTCCGATATCTTTGTGCAAAAATGTACACGAAAAAAAGATCTAAGGATGCAATAAACTAAATCTAAATCTAAATCAACCACATCTCTGGCATATCTGTGATTTCTGTCTTGCGATAAACTGTCATGTTTATTTTGTACGTTGTATAAATTGTATTTACTTTAATAATAAAGTTGGTATATTTTTAGCATACTGATACATCTAGCACGACTTACGACTGATACTGTTTTCTTAGTTTTTTCACGACGCAGCTTATACATTGTGTTTATTTAAGGTTTGGGAAGCTGTATCCATTATTTTAAATGCATAAACAAGGTACGATTCAATCTCTAAACATTATTTAGTCTTTGCAAACTGCACGACGAATGCTTCCGTAACTATAAACAGACGTTAAATAAACGTATATAAATTAATAGATACCCTCTTTGGCTCTTATATATTAAAAAAGACTCGTCCTATAATTAGATAACTTCAACTTTTGAATTTCCGCCAAAAATATTGGTTTACTGACAACACTGATGATCTGAAGCGCCAGTAAAATCGGTAATCTCAGTAAACGGATGTAGCCTCGCACAGGGTATCGTCATCAACCGATCATCAGTGACTATCAGTGCCGTCAGCAATTTCGGAACCATAGCTGACATTACTGAAAACACTGGCCAGTGAAATCAGTGAAAAACGGAAGGCGGCCTTTGATAGTGTTTTTTCTTGCAGAAATGTCCCAGAGGGCTGAAAGCTCATTTTAGGGACTGTACAATAAAAGTAAATTATTTTTGCGGATGAAACCAGAGCATATTGCACATGCTTATCAACATGCTTTCAAAAAATTACAAAATTACATCAAAAGCACATTACATACAATTGCCAGACTCTATTTAGATCAAGATTCTAGGTAAACACATCCCACAATTCTACATAATACTTGTGTGTGCATACACACCTTCTTTGTTTCATTACTTAATTATTTTTGCAGCTTTTAGCCCAGTAAATTATTTATCTCTTTATTAAATATCTAAAGTGATTTAATTTTATCTTTACTTATACAATGAGGAAGCTGCAAAAATGGCTTACTTTTCTTATTTGCAATCCATCATGACTTATGATTTGATATTTTGGGGCAACTCAACAAATATCATTATGTCTTTACAAGGCAGAAGAGAGCATTACGTACGTATACTGGGAAATAAAAGACGACTCGGCTCGTGTAGAGAGTTATTTTGTAAATACAAAATCTTAACTCTTCCAAGCCGATTAATTTATTCTTTATTATGTTTTGCAGCAGAAAACAATGATATTTTTATAAACAATTATAATGTTCAGAGTCGTAACACTAGAAGTAAATGCAATCTACATAAACCATCTATACGACTTAAGATGGTCCAGAAAGGAGTCTTGTATACTGCCACAGACATTTATAATAAATTTCCAAATAACTTGCGTGAATTATTTAATAGTGACATCAAAGAATTTAAAAAGAAGTTAAAATTAGCCGTGTTAGAACATTCTTATTACTCTGTTAAGGAATTTATTGATGCATGTGACAGGAAATGAAAATGAAAGATTGTTGATGTATATGAGATGTGTGTCCTCCATGGGAGAGGAGGCGCATAGTAGTGCTATGACCAGTGGTGGACTTAAGCAATTTCTTAGGGAGGCAGGGAGTATGCCTTAAGAAGTATATATACTCACGTCACAAACGAAAAGCGGTGGGACCTGGGGTCCTCCTCCGGAAATATTTGGACTTGTAAGTACAAAATGGTGCTATTTCGGGTATTTCAAGGCCAAAAATTTGAATATACAGCTTTCAAAAAATGGTTATATTTTTTAACGATATATTGTGCTTGTAAAGGGAAAAATCTTAGTGCATATATAAAAAAATTTCTGACATGCAGTGTGGTCCCCCACCCCCCACCCATTAATAAGAGTAATAGCCATCAATTATAAGCAATTATCATATATTACAGATGTAATAATAAAATTCATGTTTAAGATACAAATATTAAATAGTTAATGTAATTAGAATGTGAGGAACTTTAGGAAATTAAAAATAAACATGTAGGTTATCTGTCAAAGTGCAGCTGAATGCAATTATATTATTACGTAATAAAAAAGGCAGTGGTAGGAAGTTACTGTCCTAGAGATGCGGCACCATCTTTCCGAAGCTGCACCTGACTGGCCCAATTGAACCAACGCCTAACAGCTGCAGGTCAAGCGACAAGGAGGTTGGCGCCAAAGAGGAGCGTGACTAGGTTATGGATAGATTTTGGGCAAATGTTTTCGAGTCACGGAAGACAGTGTTTAAGATGTAGATAATGACGGGCTGGGGTGTCCCACGGAGTCAGTTCAGGCGCCGGACGCCTGTACAGAGACGGTGTGTTGAATCATGAGATCGACTGACCAGGATGATACCGCTGGGCGTTTTCAATTTATGCACCGGGACACCTATGAGTTGTGGTATTCGGACCGGTTATTTAGAAGTATTGCAAAGTGTCAAAAGTTAGGGTGGTAGACCGCTGACGATGCCGTGGTAACCTTCGACGTAATTTAACAGGTATTGCTGAGACTATATGGCGTATAATCAAGTGCAAAACCGACAAACCTTGCATAGTAGCGATCATGCCATGGGAGGACAGTCAGAGCTTGCTGTTTGATTTAAACTGAACTTGCCGACTTCTTGTTACTCCTCATACTTTCAACACAAAACTTTAGGTCGCCGCAAATTAAGTACAATTTTAAGATTCTGCTTTGACGAATCTTTTTTTTTCTTTTTTGTTGTGTTAGCTCTTGAAAAACATACTCTAATTTTAACGAATAACAAACTAAGTTGCACAAAACATTTTGAATCTATAAACTAGAAGTATTTATTACCAACTACAGATACACTGCAGTCTCTGATGCAGTTCTTTATAACCACACTGGATATTATAACCTACCAGACCTCACAAAAGATAGGCATGACCTGGTAAATTTTGTTCTGCTGGTCTACGGATTTTCTCGGGGACCTTCCGGTTACTTTGCCCCTTCATTCTGGTGCTGTGGTATACTCACGTCACCCATCACAAGCACAAAATACCTAGCTGTTAAGTATTGATCAAAATCTCTTCACTCATTCAAAATCCTCATGTCCCGGGAACATAACCGAACGAAAACCAACAGCCAACAATGTATACTGAAATTAGATGTCACGAGCCAATGGTTATTCGCTCAATTTATGGGCACAATGATAAAAAACTGTATTTTTAAAACATTTCTGAAAGTCTAGTAAAATTCTATTTCTTTAGATTTCCTTAAATACAAAAAGTTGTTGTTTTATGTTCTAATAATTTTATGCATACAGCTCGCGACATTAATTAAAGTTCAGTGTTAATTATTTAACTACTGTTATTCATTAAGATTTCACTGAGACATCCCGTAACATCGAAATTTTGACTGTGACATGCAGATATGGGAAAACTATACATGCTAACATATTGTTCTTAAGATGATAATATAGTCACTAGGAACATAATACTGTATTGCTAACTAATAAACTAACACTACTTCGAAAAAATTACATTTTAGAATTTTTCACTCTAGAACGACTTTAAACTGCTAAGAACCTAATAAAAACGAACAAGTGTTACAGTATCAGCATCGTCGTCTCCTGTTGCTTCATGTTTATGCAGTTTACTATAAATAGGTCAACAGGGTTTTTTCTCTGTCTTCCTAGTTATAATTCAACATTAAAACATAATGTAAAACACTTCATAAATATATTTGAAACCATCACTAATTCCCTGCACACTAGTGACTGAGAGTGTGCGAAGACATCTCCGCCCCCCTTCCCCTCCTTCAACTCCATCTATGGGCAGTTATTGATGTCAGTTCCTTGCTCTTACCAGTCTCTTCGACCTGACACACTCTCCCTCCTGCTGAGAAAGGGTCGAAAGGGACATCACACAAGAGAAAAAACTTACATCCTCCTGCCAGCACAGCACACAGCGCTTATCGATCAAAAACGAATCTCGCTTACTTAAAACGAATCTTGAGAGAGAGGAAAAAGTTGTTTAACAATATTGAGTTTCACAGTTGTGTTTGCATAAAATGTAGGTATTATATGATTGTTTATGTTAAGGAATTTGTGAGTCCATGAGCATGGTTGAATTATTTACAAATTTCTTCTGTAAATATTTTAACAATTTATTGCACTAAAAAAAACACAACAGGTTCTTAAGGGGGGAGGTTGCCCCCTCCGCCGCCCTTATATCCGCCACAGGCTATGGCCCTCACAGACCTCTAGAACTGTACACTAGTCGCAGACACCTTACCAGGGTGCTTAGCATTGGCCCTTTGGAAGCCACCCTCAGTAAATTACAAGTACCTAAATCCTTCCACCTCTAAATGCTGCAGTTAGGAGTTAGGCTAACCCGACTGACCAGCCAAGGCATAGGACAGAAAGGCGACACAAACCTATGTCATCGCTTCAGCTGTCAAAAGATGGTTGAGTTAAGGTCCACTGCGAGAATGCACCAGCAGTTACAAGGCGAGGCTGCTCGCGCTCACTGGACTGCGCTGCAGAATTTGACAGAGAAAATAAGCGTCACTCTGAGACAGTACGTGTTCTGTGGGTCGATACCATATCCACACTACATACTTGTCAGTACCACGGGCCATAACTTCACTCCCCCTTCTCCTAACAGGAAGGCTCCTATCCAGTATTCGTCCTTGATTTCAACACCACCTGCCACTCCAAGGCTTGCATTTGCCAGTTCCTCCTCTCCCCCGGCTCCTACCACCCACCCACCCTCTTGACGCCTTGGCTCCAGCTTTAAAACCCACAAGACATGCCTGCTGTTTCGCCCCTCAACCACGACAGGAACTTCGGCTCATCGAGGTCGTTGATCACAAGACCGCTAGGGCATATTAGCAACAGTGAGGTCATCCCAACTACCACCCCAGAGATGATAGGTATTCTATAATAGCATCACTGAATTTTTTTTTGGGGGGGGGGGTGGAGAAAGTTAAGCAGCTAGTCTGGTAATATTATCCACCCACATCTTAGCTCATACAATGTCAAGTTTAACTTAAATATTTCAGAAACTTTTTTCTCTGTTGGCCTCAGAGATTAGCAAGCATACACAGCATCCTAGAGTTGCTTGCATCAACTACAAACTAATTTTTAACCTACCATAATCCATTTTATAAGCTTTGGTCTCATCCGACTATAATGGAGGCCCTGCACATGGTAAAACCATGAGAATACAAGAAATTGTGTCAAGAATTCTTTGTATTTTTTACGGTGGATGAGCAGAGTCATTTTCGCCTATTTAAGCTTGTCTCTCCTTACTTTGTTGCTGGTTACTTATGGTGGGATGCCTGAATGACCCTATAGGAAATGTGCTGGTATTTTCCAGATGTGGTAAGTCGGTACTTCGATAGCTCATCTAGCATGAAGACAGGAAAAGACATGGCATTACGACCCACGACCCTTTTCACAACTAGAGCCTGGCCACCCATATCCCTTTCAGGTGTTTTAAATAAGGTTGTGTAACCGACACAATCACCGAGCGAGATGGCCCAACTGTAGCACGTTGAACTCGCATTCGGGAGGACCTGGGTTCGAAACCCAGTTCCTTAACAAAGGCCATGGCCGACTCCTCTCCCAGCTCCTGTCATTGTAGCAAGTTGTCACCGTCTATAATGACCTCGCTGTCGACAAGACGTAAATACAACTTGCCTTACCAACACATTCCGAGATTTTCCAGGTGAAAAATACGTTCATGAATGTAATGCTGAGAGCGCAACATCATGGCGGACACAACGCGAAGTGTGCGATGCCTATAACATAACTTGCAGCCAATCAGCGGCGAGGCGTTTGTGACGTCAGCGAGACAAGAAGTCGGACGCGACGCGAATTCGGAATAGAAGGCATTATTACCTTATTTGCATCGCGGATACGACGAAGTAGGAAAACAGAACTAAATTTTGTGTAGTACATGTTCGTGTAATGCCTGATTTGGTAGTACCAGAGATTAGAGAAACATATACTGTGTAGATGGATCATACTGTATGTTCTATAGGACGAGGTATAATGCCTAGAGACTAAAGGGGGAGGACCCAATGCGCCATATTGGTAACTGAAAAATGTTGTTCATTACTATAGCAACGAGTATAATGCGACCATGGTCGTAGAAGAACAGGTCTGGACACTCGCCTATCTACCAATGTATTTTGCTTGACACCCTTGTTGTTTGGCTATAGTTCGTTGAGTTACCGAGAATGTTGTACTTTTTGACGCTGTAATCCGGGCGGTTGGAATCAAACTCCAGCCACTTTTTTTCCATGGTTAACATTATAAAGTAAAGACATATTTCTGGAGCCATGATTTAAAATTGTGAGCGAAGGAAGTATTTCATAAATTCATAAAAAAATACGTTTTGATAAATAGTTTATCTTAGTGGGAGGGAAGTGGGCGGAGTTTGAGCTCGACCGCCTGATTACAGCGTCAAAAATGCATAGCATCGCCGGTAACTTGGTGAACTGCAGCCAAACAACAACGGGTTCAAGTTTCCAAGCAAATGTCCAGACCTGTTCTTCTACGGCCGTAAATGCGCCTGTGGGTTGGCCAACCATAACCTCGTTTCTCAATACATCTACAGGTACAGCTGATTGCACTCCGCCATATTACTACCTGAATAAACAAAGTCAGTTTGGCCTTAAAGCTGAATTCACACGACGCAATTTACAGATTGCGCAGCTCATTTTATGCTATCAGCTGCGCAATAATTGCAGTGAAATCTCTCTCATTAGCTCCATGTCCACCTTCTACATGGCGCAATTCACAATGCTATATACACGCAATTTTTTCTTTTCCCGCCAAACTATAAGTTGTTGCTAGACTTACCGTATTAAATTGGAATTATTTTAAAAACGTTACACTGAGTATATTCCTCCAATAACCAAAACACACTCTCACATGTTCACTCCAATATTTTTGTTTACGTGTACAGTAAAGCCCGCGAAAACTCTACTTGAAATGGACAATCACATTTCTTGTTGCACGCAAATTGCAAGGCATTGCACAGAAATATAGAGCTTGTTTTATGCTCACAAATCGCGTCGTCGCTTGCATTGCATGTGATATTCCGAGAATTTTGTGTCCGACATGCAATGCAATTTTAGCAGATTGCAATGAAATTGCGTGTTAATTGCGTCGTGTGATTTCAACTTTAGTATCGGCTGCTAATGCTGCATCTGTACTTTTCTCTTATCTCTGGGTAGTACGTTAATTGCATTTGTTTGCTTTACGAGAGATATTTGTTTCTCATTAACCTGTAACTGTGATTTTATTTTCATATTTGGAAAGGCCAGTGGATGTTTAAAATATAGGACGAATAAACGAAAACAAATTTACATACTATAAATAAACATGCATGGCATTCGTACTAAAGGTTAAATGTAGTGGCAAGGAACAAACTCATTTTTAATATTTATTTAGTATTTGTCAGGCGGCTACCAAAGTAGTGTTTGCAATAACGATAATTTTTACTATCGTATCTCACCCTTCGCGTCGCCTCTGTCGTGTTATTGCGATTCCAGCATTAGGCCTGCGGTGCTGAGCATGTTTCATAGGGCGAACGCGTTGCGACGAACGTACGCCTACTCTCTATGCAACTTGTCGTACATGCATGTTTTTGCATCACCTTGTTCTTCAGGCGCTGTACTAACAGGACCTGACAGACATTGTTTTGCAAGCGAACATATAAAAATGAATGGTGGCAGAATTGTGAAACCCCTAGCATTATATTATGCCATAAAAAGAAGTCATGTAAAGCAGTTGATGCGCTCTACCCATATATAGTGGCACGGTACAGCCAAATGGATATAGCTAAAATATTATCTGTACACAAATATTTATGTATACCCATTTTCATGGAGATCAGATGAACGGCATAGAGTTTGATGCGTTGCAACGTCATCTAGTAGTATCTTGGCGAGTTAAAGTGAAATGTATAGCATAAAAACCGTTTACACGAATATATATATATATATATATATATATATATATATATATATATATATATATTGTTTCATGGTTATCGGTCAAATTGTGACGGAGTTTGTCTATCTCATAACATACATACATAATATACATGCATGCATACATACACACATGCGTACACACACATGCATACTTGCATACATGCATACATACATTTTTATATTCACAGATGTTTCCGAGCAACACCGACAACATTCAGCAGGTGATTCCTTGTGAAAATAAAAGAATGCTGTTTGCATAAACTCAACTTAACAAAGTAACAAGTCCTTGAAAAATATAATTGTAAAACTTATTTTTCCCAAAATATGTTAAACGAGATGACTGGGTAGGGTAGTACCCTGTACATTGCTTTACGCTGTTAGTCTCTTCCGATCCATAACAAATCCTAGTAAAGATATTCCGCCCTTACGAAAGTAACAGGGTTGGCCACCCTGTTCTTGGAGACAACGTTCGTAGCGTCAGGAATTTCCAACATTAGATAAAGTTTTATTGAGCTGTGTGACTAATGTAAGACAAACTATACTTGTTGTTGCAACTGTCTAGGACCTATCTTTCACGTTCAAAACGCACTTAAGAATTGGTCTCAACTACACAAAGCCTAGAACATAGGCAACACTGCATACATACGTGTTGTTATCAGCACACAAGCGACGATGGACATTCACAGTAAACAACACAAAGTTTACGATAGTCAGCTTGCAACGTCGTAGCCAACAGTTCCTGTCTGTTATCGATGCAGAAGAAAATGCACGTGTGTTTTCAACTTAAACAGTGGGCCCCCAGGGGGGTTATGCTCGAGTTTTCAGTCGCATGCGGGTTGGAAGCCATAGCCACAGAATAAATTATGCTAACAGAAGCGACAAAGAAAGCTTTTTCATTGTTGTTATCGTACCAGCTCTCGGGGCGTACATGAATATAAATAATACCACGTTGATGAGAGACATAGGTTTATATAACCACATGTAGTGCTTGAGACACTGTAATTTGTTTGTATATTAGCTTAACATTTAAAATTGGTAAACTTGAAGTTTCGAGGCTTAACATCAGATAATTACTAACTCTATTAGAAGCGACATATTGGAGCATTTATATTGTACCAGCTCTCGGGGCGTACATTAATGTAAACAGAGCCATATGGAATTTGAGACATTGGTTTAAACAACCGCTTATATTCCACGAAATACTGTAATTGATTAGTATCTCATTTACATATTTAGAAATCATAAATGTGACGTTACTTAAGTATCAATTTCCTCACAGGTAATAAATTGAAGCCTACTAAACTGCAGTATAACCAAACTTTTGTAAACTCCGACGCCAAAGAGAAAACGAGTACGATAAAAAGTACGTCTTGTCACTTCTGTTACTAGTTAGTTATTCCATGCCATAGCGCTCGTTTTCATGACAGAGAGATTGTTTTCTTGTTCATGGTTTCAGTTTTTTAGGTTGAAAGATAAAAATAATTTCCCCAAGACATGAAAGAAACTACTCGGCTTCCAAATCGCATGCGACCACGGTCGTAGAAGAACAGGTCTGGACACTCGCCTATCTACCAATGTATTTTGCTTGACGCCCTTGTTGTTTGGCTGTAGTTCGTCAAGTTACCGAGAAAGTTGTGTTTTGTTGGCGCTTCAGTTAGGGCGGTCGGACTCAAACTCCGACAACTTTTTTCCATTGTTGAATTTATAAAGTAAGTAAAGATTGCTGGAGGCTTTTCTTAAATTTGTGAGCGAAGGAAGTATTTCATAAATTTATAAAAAATACGTTTTGATAAATTGTTTATCTTAGCGGAAAGGAAGTGGGCGGAGTTTAGTGCGACCGCCCTAACATCAGCGCCAATAAAACTCAATATTCTCGGTAACTTGGTGAACTGCAGTCAAACAACAAGGGGGTCAAGTTTCCAGGCGAGTGTCCAGGCCTGTTCTTTTACGGCCATGCATGCGACTGAAAACTTGTGCATAACTCCGAGGCAGTTGCGACAAAACACATCAGAAGTTGTATGCAATAAGAGCGTGGCCACCCTTGTTGTTTTTATAAATGGGAGGCGAGTGTTATAGGCACTGAGCCAAACTTGGCCTCGCATTCTCTACAAAGAAATATATCTGGAGTTTAGAATTTATGTAACCAAACATTTAGAATCCTGTGTCGTGACAAACTGAAAAAAATCGAGTTTATATTACATGTTTTATAAATCTCTTCAATAAACTAACCAGTGCATTTTTATTTTCATAATTGATTGCATATTTAATATTTTTTTCTTTCAATGTTGGTGCCAGTGAAAAAAAGTTTGAAATAGATTAAATAAACGAGTTATGTAAATTAAGCCGGTTATATCTTGAAAAAGAAAAAACTCAGGAGTCCTGGGCAGTAAATCAATTTGTTACTAAGAAAAAGAAAGATAAAGTTATGATTCACGTCCGTAGAAGGTGCTTGAAGTCGTGGAAAACTATCTTGTGAGCCCAAAATAACAATGGAATAAATAATCTGTAAATTTTCATGTCTTCTTGTAGAAGAAACCAAACATATTTGAAATCAGAAGTGTCACACTTATCGATAAATAAACTTCCTGGCCACTTCATTCCCACGACCGAGAAGTTCAAAGGAAACACGGAGGGAAATGACAGGTCGAACGTAAAAATAAGAAATTAGCAGAAACAATGAGTGGAACACGTCTAACCAGACACGCCTCCTGTGGCCATACTTACTTACAACCAGGCAGGTTGACCTTGACATTTGACAAAAATTTACGAAGCAAGATTACCTGTTACAGTTTCGAAAACGTAACAGCTGAGAAGGTAAAAGTGTTATTATTTCGGCAAACTAGTGCAGAGACGATAACAGCAGCAGTACATGCGCAATGCTTTGTTTTAGAAAACGTACAAAATTATAAAATAAAATGTATGCTCTGTTGACCCGCAAAACACAAAAAGGAAGAACTTCAATTATTGCAGGTTTTTAAATTAAAAACTAAACATAGTTATCAAAAGCGATTCCGATAATAACAGACATTTGAGAATGTTCTGATACATTTTTTTGGTTTCATTTTTTTATTTATTGGATATTATATTGTGTTGTGGAATATATTGATTACACATTGTAATTATAATAAAAAAAACTTCTGGCCGCCATTTCGTTACATATCACTCAGGACAGGAGTCTACTTCTCCAATAGCATCACGGAAACCATTCCAATGGTTACTGACAAATTTAGCACACAATGTGTTAATACAAGAACAGGGAACATTTAAGGGGCATGGATAGGCAATACGTCGAGCAAACTATTGAAATACTCAATCGTCAATAAAATCTGAACTACTCATCATTCTATAAGACTTTTTTGCTGAGTACGTATTTTATTTGCAGACGTCGGTTTATACAGCACTAGATGGTAGTATGCTTTTATTTCGAGCAAAAAATTAAAAACCGTTTTTAGAAAAATAAGGGGTTGAAGCCACAAATTCCTTAAAAATGGAAAACTATAATTTTAATAGTTTTTAATGTGGTAATATCCAGGCCTATATAACAACCGAATTTTAAAAAATACTAGCGTTTTGTTTTGATTTTTTTTTTAAATCCGAAAACCTCTCGTGCAGAGCCTTATAAATTTTAAAATTATTTTCAAATCAAAACGCGAGGTTTCTTAAAATTCTGTTGTTACAAAAAACTGTTTTTAATTTTTTACTCGAAAGCAAAGTATACTACCGCCTAGTGCTGTAAAAACAGACGCCCGCTAATAAAAAATATATTAATAAAAAAGTATCATCGAAATATGATGAGTAATTTAGATTTTTATAATAACGATTGAGTATTTCAGTCGATTGTTCGACGTATTGCCTTTCCGTACCCCTTAAGTATTTGGTTTAAGGGTTAAACACTTTATATAAAATGATGGCAAGCCTACGAGTTTTATAACATATCTTATTCATTTGAAATACACTTGGTATGTGAAAAATATCAAATACACGCATAAAATATTGGCTACTAGCATGAATATTCTTCGAGCAGTCGTTTTTTAACAGCATGGTTCCCACAAAAAAAAAAAGCATTTCGCATAAGATATTTAGGACTACTGAACCGATTAGGGTCGAGTGTAGTATGTTAGTCAAACTACAAATGAGATAGTTGTGCATTTGTTTTAAACTAATAATACTCTTGCGACAAAATGCCGTCCTTGAAAGTAATATAAGTTAATTTGCAACAATTTCGAGGAAAGTTGGAGCAATAGTAATGAGAGTAACTTGTCAAAACTATTTTTTAAATCTTGTTGAAACGTTTCTAACGAAACGAAATTTTCAAGTGGAAATAGCTGATATATATTTTTTGCTAAAATTACATTTAAAAATTAAGTTACGAGATTTTTTTTACGTAATGGTAATCCCTGAAATAAACGTGTTAAAGTCGGACCATTGAAACCGAAACACGTAATAAAATAACACATGGTATTTTAGACGAATACATTGCTGCAGATGCTTGAGAGCAAAAAATAAATAAATAAACTTTTACGCAAGAAAACTGGTTTCTTCCCAAGTAGAACAATTAAAGTTTTTGAAATATCGCACTTCCAGCCTCGGAATTATGTAGGTACAGCGGAATAACCAGTGTAACTAGTATGCAAAAACTGCGACAAGCTTATCTTTACGAGTAAAAAGTTGTTGTCTCGTAACAAATTGTGACAATCTTACATGTTTGAATGTATTTTAACAATTTGTACTCTGTGCACAGCTAAGCAGGGATTACGAATATTTCTGTCACGTTTCTTTTTCGCTTTCACGTAATCTTAGGACATATCACGATTGCGTTAATTAATACTCACATTCACTTTCAAGTAACTGTAAGCTTGTCAATGTCAAGCTTTTAAGTAGAAATGATACGTGATGAAAGAGCACGTAATATTCTCTGCCAATTGCTTTTCGGAAGAATTAATGTCTTGTGTCTTGTCTTGTTATCTTTGCATGTGCTCGACGAATGATTTCCAGGCATATTTCACTGCGTGCTCACTACTTTCGTGAAAGATCATAATATGGCACCCCAATCGATTACGTCTTACGTACACGTAAACTAGATAAATTCGCAATTGATGAGTGAAAGTGAAGTCATCATAATCCCGAACTTAAGTTGGAATCACAGCCAACCAACACTTTGCGTACGTACGCATAGAAGTAGAAAAACTTATTGTCCATTAAGAATTCACATCACGTACCGTAAACTTCCGGGGTTACTTTGACATTGCGGGGTAGCTTTGGCCACTCAAAATCTTGGTTTTTATACTGTTTAGTGACGAAAGTTTCAAACATTAGCTATAAGGATAAAAGGAATTATTTAAAATACTCAGCTCAGATTTCTGTTTATTTACCAGATAACTCAAAAACTAATATTTTGAATAGTCAAAGTAACCCCGGAAATGGTTAACCTAACCCCAGTTTACGGTAGCGTGCGTACGTACGTACGAAACTGGGTTGGTGAATGTATTTACTTCGTACGTTAAGTTATGGTTGTGAATTCACGAGTTAGAAGTCGTAAATTATTTTATCTGTTTCATTCCAAAACAATTAATGTGCAATATTACACTGCTGACTTTTTGTGTGAATCCAATCCCAAAAACCTTAAGTACGTGCTTGCGTACGCACGTTAAATGTGGTTGTGAATCCTGCTTAACTAACTAAACGTTCGTTTCAGGTTGGCATTCAGCCAACACATCATAGACAAGTTGTAAGTATTATAAATATATTATTTGAGTATTGAACAATTAGCAACCCAGTGGCGTGTATTCAATAGACGCTAGATAAGCACTACTTACCCTGTGATGTTCTTTAATGTAATATGTTTTGCTATCTGGTAAAACCCTTGTTCATTCATGTGCCAACATTATCCGCGCGCGAGAATGGATTGAAAACGTACTCTGTGATCATTGTTGCGGGCCGCGGCGGGCAGCGTAATGTTTTCGTCCACCCGGCATGTAACGTGAAAGTTAGAGCGGAGAAAGGGGAAACGCAAAAGGTTCGTGTATCTTCGTGAGACTACTTCGGTAATGTCCGCGCAATGCCCGCTGAAGGCAGAGCAGCTGGACCTTGGCCGGGCCGTAGCTTCGTGCAAAATATTGTGTCTTTTTTAGGCTTGTAAGACTTATTCAAAACATATTTTTGAATCATACTGTGCAACTGACTTTGTAAAAAGAGATTGGGGTATTCATGCTAAATAAACCTTACTCGAAAAATGTCACAAATTTTTTATCTTGAGATACGCTTTCTAAAACTTCGTCAAAGACTCGAAACAATGTTGGACACACATTTGCTCCTTCTAGTCTACAAGTATATGTTGCAAAATTGCACGTAAGTGTTTTGGTAGAAAGATACATCTGGATGTGAAATTAGAGGGTTTCACAGCCCTTTAACAACAACGTCTTAATAAAACAAGGTATATTTCTGCGCAAAAAGAATCTTTTTAAAATTTTAGGCCTCTCGAAGCCAGCATACAAAAATCAAAAAACGGCAATCCTAGACAATAGGTTTAGCCAACTTTCTGAGCAAACATTTGTCTCGAGTACCGTATACCTGAAGAACAATCTCTGAAGCCGAAATCTCGTCTTAACAAATGAATCATCTGGATAAATGATTGCTTGTGGTGTTGGCAAATATCATTATATAGTATTGTCGTTTTGGAGTTTTTCCAAACTGACTTTCAAATCGTGTAGGTTTCAGTTATAATTATCAGCGTTCAGTTATCTATCTCACAGTCTAAAGAGCCTAAGTAGTAGGATGATGTATTAGCTGGCACACAGGCTTCAGGCTGTGGGCACGCGGGCAAGGCCGCCATATTAGATTACGTCACGGCGGCCATTTTGTTGTGCATGGCCGTCATCTTGGATTACGTCATGGCTGCCATTTTGTCACATCATGTCATATCATGTCACATATGTCATATCACATCACGTATGACATATCATATTATGCCAAGCGTCATATGTTGTCCTATTATGCCATGTGACATATATTACGTCCTATGTTATGTCTTATGCCATATGTTATGTCTTATGTCATATGCTGTGTTTTATGCCATATGTCATGTCACATCATATCGTCCATCTTGTCGTGTCCTCCATCTTGTTTCCAGCAGTCATTCGTTTGAGGGAATTTTTCCCTGCAGGAGGGAACTTTTCCCTCGAAATTTCCCTTGTCGGGTGCTGGAGAGGTCATTATTGTTTCCATCATTGGTTACTAGGCGGCGCTAGTGTTGCAGTTTGTTTCCATCATTGATTGCTAGGTGGCAGCATCCGCCACATTACGTGAGCGCCGTCATGTTTGTTCCAACATCTACATCGCTATCTGCAAGAGTTCTCTAGTATTGCTATTGATGTAAGGTCAAAGTTGCTTGTGCTTGTATGTGGGAGAATAGACCATATGATTTTATTTTTTAGCAATTTAAAAACTTTAAATTCGCCGGGTATTGGTTTCGAACTTGCAACCTTTGTGTTACCAGACATGTGTCCTAGCCCACTGAGCTACGAGTACATCGACGATAGGATAAGGTTAAATAGTGTATATATATAAATAACTTTTTGTAGCAGACAAATGTTCACATTTAAATTTTTTTATTTAAAATTTTAGCATGCCTATGTCTTATTGATTATATATTAAATAGTATTAACTATTTATATCCGACGAATCCTCAAAACGGGACAATTGAATCATTTTTATGCGATTAAAAAAACCGCAAATAAGTGCACGCATGAATCCTCAAAGCGGGCAATTGAATCATTTTTACATGATTCAGAAAACCTCGACGATGTGCTCACACGAATCCTCAAAGCGGGCAACTGAATCAGTTGGGCACAGGCTTCAGGCTGAGGAGTAGCCGCAGTCATCAAAATCCACAAGGATAAGCACCTTGTCATCAGCTGCCTAGAAGCAGTAAAAGTAGTAACTATTTCTGCTCTGCTTAAATAAGACCAGATATGGTATTTGTCAGCACACACATAAATAATTCCAGAATTGGAATATAGTCAGTATAAGATAATAGAGACTAACAAAAATAAAAAAAAACAGACAGAACAACGTATATGAACAGGACAACGATGATGGACAAAAAATGACGAGGACAACACAGTCAGTCTGTTCGTGATCGTCGCAGAAGACGAGAACAGATTTCAGTTCCCGAAACGTCGCATCTGTTGTTGTCGAAGAGAACCTGCTATCTTCGTCTTGTTGTTTTCGTTGTGCTGTCTCGCCTACAATCTTTTCTGTCGCTGTGTTCATTTGTGTTGTCCTGTTCATATACGTTGTTCTGTCTGTGTTGCATGTTTGTTTTCAAGTGGTTCCTTCAATGTTTATTGAATCATATTCTTTGAAACGTTGTGGAGGGATAATATATTCAAGATATCGACTTCAAGAAACTGAATTGAATAATACGAATTAAGATATTTGATTCGATAAATATTTGCGCAGGTGTAAGAGCATTCATTGTCGTACAGTGTGCAACATCGGACAGTGATATTTTTTTCAGAGGTTGGTTTCAAACAGTGCTGAGTTTGACGCGAATGAAGGTATTTGAAGGACGTGTGTTGTTCAAACGTAATAATTTACGAAAAAACTCATAAACGAATTCCTAATATACAATTGTTTCTATTCAGTTGAAGAATATTTATGCAATCAAGTAAAAATTAGTTTATTCTTTCCTTTTCATATGTTGGTGGAGGTTACTAGGAATGCTGATGCGGGTCAGTAAGGGACGAGGATATATTTAGTACTTATTTTATAATGTATTCAAATCAATTGTTTTTTTTTTAATCATGACTGGTTCATATCTTCGTAAGAAATGTACACAAAAAGATCTGATGATGCAATACATTATACTATACCTAGGGCCCTGAAAAATTCGCGTTTTCTTTCCGACACCAGCTGGAATTCCAGCAACTACACGTTCGTGTCACTTTCGCAATTGACCCTTGACTTATTAGTAGGGCCACGATTTTGTCGCGAAAAGATTTTTGCCCCACTTTGTTTCAGTGACTCACGTGCACATCGGCAGTTCTGTTTCAAGGTTATTGGCAGCGTGTCTTTGTTCAGACACGTTTCTCATTTGACTGCACCAATCAGAATAAGATTATTGTGAGTCTGTACGTCTATAATTTGCGAAGGCAAGTGAGAGTAAAATCATCCAACCACAGACGATGTAGCAGAGCTGCAGGTGTGCACATGACGCATCGAAACCAAATGTTGCAAAAATCTTTTCGCCATAAAATCGTGGCTCGACTTATTTGACACCTTCTGGAAGTCGCTGAGGCAATAACAAGAATGTAACTGATCACATGCCCATTTGACCGTGGAAGCGAGCAGCTAATGAGCAGCTGCTGTCTGTTTGAGAAAACGTACATTCTTCGAGGATAGCCTACTGGGCAGTCAACCCGAGAATTTTTCCGGGCTCTAACTATACTATAAACACAGTAAATAGTTTTAAACACCGCGGAAGGACACAGAGTGGCCAGAAAGTAGATCCTGAGAAGCCTGCGGCTCGTAACTAACTTGGCACGGCTCCGTGAACACGCGCGTTGGACGATTACGTCCAGTGACAAATAAATGAAAATGAAGTACACGAAACCAGTTTTGCCGAAGTGGTAGTTCACGTTCAGCCTGCGCACAGCTTGAATCCTGTTCCCCGTAGTGTTGCAAAATACGGTGCACTTCCAAGAAATACTGGAAGATTATAAGTATGAGAAGTACGCACGTAGCCGGCAAATCTAAGCAGTTTAAAATGCTAGCGCCCGTAGCTAACCAGTTGAAAAACTCAAACTTTGTACGTAATAGGATATTTTGTCAGTAAAATTGTTTACGAAAGGATGACGGACTTGTGCAACCAATTAGAGCACTTCGACAACATGATAGACCCAGTGCCGTAGCTAACATACCATTATGTGTTTCGTAGCACAGTTAATTTTTAACCAACTGTTGCTCGCGACTTCGTTCGCGTGGTTTTCAATTAAATACATCTCTGAGTTGTGTAACATTTCGGTTTCAGTACTCCAAATTATCTTAAGTAGTTATTATTTTGTGAATTTCAGAATGCCGTATCAATATCTTTTCAGAGTCAAAATTTACAAGAATTGAAAAATAATACTAAAACTGTATTTGATAGTATCTTATCATCCGTTCAGATTTTATAAAAGTAGTAATAATATTAATAGTAATTAAATGATAAATGACTGGAAATTATATTTTCTGAAACAAGACGTTGGAGCCATTAATAAACGGTTTTACTATTTATAAACATATTGAAAAAAAAACATTAAATTTTGTGGGTATTCCGTTCTGCCCATTTCCACCGTCCCCACTCATAGTACACACACACATATGCCTATATATATATATATATATATATATATATATATATATATATATATATATATAGAATCCTTAGTTGGCACACGCTACTTTGCTGGGCATGCACAACTCCCGAAGTTTTATCGCTGTAGGAAGAATGGTATTGGAACACATACGTTGCAAACAGACATTCATAGACATATGTATATAATGTATATAACAAATGCAGCTATGTATAGAATGTGACCTTCACTACTGTATCGTCAAGGTAATATGCGGCAAGTTACTCACGAGAATAAAGTCGAAAAAATGCATACGACCTATGGTCTACAACGGGCCCTGGCTTTGAAATTGGACATAACGCTGTAGATTATTATTAATATCACGGAGCTGTAATTTTCGTACTTATGTTTCATAAGGCACAAATTATTCAGTTCTCGTAACGGCTGTGTTTAATGCAAAGGATATAGCACACACCTCCCACCGAGGGGGTCCGGGTTTGATTCCCTGCAGGGTCGGCTATACTTCTCAGGGGACTCCAGTTTCTCCCTTCCTTTTTTTTTTTTTTTTTTTTTGCGTTACGTAACTATCTCCAATGTTTCATGTCATCCTTCAGAGCATGCGAATTCACAAAGGTGCCCAGTCATTAAGTCTACCTTCGAAGTCAAGGGCGCGGCTACCGCAATTTTCATCACAATTTTTTTTTGTTTGTACCAGATACTTTTTTTCTTATTTTAGACACAAAATATGACTATGTTTGACTCTTATGAAATTTTTTTCTCTCATAGTTTTCGCGTAATGGCTTGTTAAAGTCATATTTTGCATGTTTCCGTTTTAAGGCCTACACTAAAACCAACTGATATATCAAACTAAAAAAAAAAATCACAGTGGATAAAGACATTGCAGTCTAAAATTTAATGCTCATAAAAATAAAGAATAAAATTTATTTGTATTTTTAAAAATATATTGAATATTTCAAAATTTTTATTTTCAGTTTCAGCATTTTTTAATTCAAATAATTTGTATTCTTAATTTTCATGAGCATGACATTGTAGCCTGCAATGTCTTTACCCACTGCGATTTTTTTTTAGTTCGATATATCAGTTGGTTTTAGTGTAGGCCTTAAAACGGAAACATGCAAAATATGACTTTTACATGCCATTACGCGAAAACTATGAGAGAAAAAATTTTTTTTCATAAGAGCCAAATATAGCTACATTTTGTGTCTAAAATAAGAAGAAAAAAAATCTGGTACAAACAAAAAATAAAAAAAGGTGATGAAAATTGCGGTAACCGCGCCCTTAAGATGTACTGGTCAGTTCTTAAGGCACCTGCCTCCCTGGCTGTTGAACTGCGCTGCAGTGGGTTACAAATATCAGTTTATTTGGACAACTATGATATATTTTCTTGACGTACCTGCCTACGAAAAAAAAAAACACATTCCAGAGAAGGATTACAAAGTACTTCGAAAACGTCCGCGCTCTTCGACGTGGCTTAAAACGGCCTTTTCGGCCAGCTATATCACAAAATCTACAACTTAGATTGGTGTGAAATAACTTAAGGACCCTACAGTGAACCTTGGCGCGTACTTTCCAGCAATAAAATGTAGGAGTGACAGCTTAAAGTGCCATAGTTGCAGTTATACAAGGGAAACACTGTGCGTCAGTTTACTGTCACGTGCATAAGTGCAACATAACACTACGTGCGTGTGTCTGGTGCCTGTCATTGCAGCTTCGCGCTTGACCCTCCAACGAGCAAAACATCTCCAGAGAGGCGGGCCCCTTAAGGGTGTTCAAATGCGATGAAGTCATAATTTCATATTCATATGAAATATTGTTAGTTTCGTAGACGATACTTGTGAATGTATTGTACTCTCATGAAACAATTTTAGCTGGCGTAGTTTTTTCATAACGGTGCGTCAAAGTCAAAATTTGCATGTTCTGCTGCCATGCAAATTGTGAAAACTAATTGACTTACGTACGTGAAATAACAAACTATCGACTAAGTAGTGAAACATTCGAAAAAAAAAAAATATCCGCGAACGGTTTTTTTTCATTTTATAATAAATTGCTGAATTTGCAATTTTGTCTGTACTTTTGCGATTTTTTTTTTTTAATTTCAAAATATTACGTTGTGGTTTTTTTTAAATGTTTTATTGCATAACTCATTGTATGTAAGTTCACAGTGAATAATTTTGATTGAGTAGGTCAGTTGGTTTTCACTATTTGCATGGCAGCGTAACAAGCAAATTTTGACTTTAACGCACCGTTATGAGAAAACTACGTTAGAGAAAATTTTTTCGTAACAATAAAGTGTACTCACAAGTATCGTCTACAAAACTAACAATACTTCACAAAAATATAAAATTATGATTATATCGCACTTGAACACATTAACACATATGTCTTCAGCTCTGGTGAAGGGTGGCATAAGGTGAGCATGGAGCAACACCGGAACGAAGTGATGGGGGAAACGGGAGATGGTCGAGAAAACCCGCCGACCAGTGGACTCGTCCGGTAAGATTCACATATTATGTGAAAGTCCGGGGACCGACCCCGCCGGGATTCGAACCAGCATCGTGCTGATGGGAGGCGAGTGCTATAGGCACTGTGCCGACCGCGGACTCTTCTGCGATCGGAATGGCATTCCTTGGTCCTCGGGTAGGCTATCCTTGCCATATACTATACGTAATTCAGTTCTTGTAAGCGTCTGAATCCATGTGAGTAACATACAGACACGTGCCACCCCACCAGGAAGAGGGGGAGTGGGGAGGCCTATTAAATATCGCCTTATATGGGTGCAACGACAAATTTGCACCTGCGTTGCGTCTGCTTGCGCTGCCTTGGAATTATTTACTCGTATAATGCCACAGAGGACCCGTTTAATTGCTCTGCACGCTGCCCTGCATCTGTGCAAGTAGAAGGTGGTGATATTTAATCTGCCTCCGGGTATCGAACGTGGAAGACCTTCGTTGGAGGCTACGACGTCGGCGATGCCCGGTCGTCAGGAAAATTAAAATCCAGTTCCTCTCCCCCTGCTAAGCGGGAAGGACATCTGTCGGTAACATCTCGTCTGTAAACCTGTTGAGCAGGACCTTTTATAAGACCTCATACCTACCTTGCACGTTGCAATATCAGGACAAGTATCCCCCCACCACACCGGTATTTTTCCACAAGGACTCTCTGGACTTGCTGGCAAGATATCCTGAGCTCATTATCATTAATTTATTTCGAACTCTCACCGATCAATAAACTCTCCAAGGGTACAATTTTCTCAAAGTAAAACTTTTTTGTTTAATGTGTTTTGTAAGATTTTTAAAATGTTGTTGCAATGGGAGTTTACAATTAGAATTTATTGGTTTGTGGACATACGCCATTGCTCATGTTTTGCTGATCAAACCTGCGTTGAATGACTAAGTACGAAAACGAACAAGAAAAAACAAATATAACACACACACAAATAGAAAAAAGTTTATGTTCCTCGTTGCAGTGACAGGTCATGCCATAGTAAAAAAGGCAGTGCGTTGCCATGGAAACGTGTTAACATACACATATAACAGACTAAGGTGGACTGTCAACTTTATTGTTGTGTTTGATGAAGCAAAATGGTTGTGTATTGTAATCTTGTTATTGCAGCTATGGAAAAAAAAAATATCAGTGTGCTATTCATTATGCATTTCAATTTCCTTGTAACTGAAACGAGGAACACAACTATAAATACAACAGTAATTTTAGAGCTTATCAATATTACATTCATATGGGGCTACCTCTGACAACCGACTTAAAAATAACTATTTGTCTTTAATTCTACTAAAGAGAATATTTTTTTTCTTCAAATACTGTGGTGCAAGTCCTGGTTCTTATGTACATTAAAATAATTTTTTTTTTGTTTTATAATGCGATGGCTGCATCTTTAATTATACTAAAGAGAATATATGTTTTTCTTCAAATACTGTGGTGCAAGCCCTGTTTCTTATATACATTAAAATACTTTTTTTTTGTTTTATAATGCGATGGCTGCATCTTTAATTATATTAAAGAGAATATATGTTTTTCTTCAAATACTGTGGCGCAAGCCCTGTTTCTTATATAATGCGAAGTCTGTAGTTGAGGGAGTTAACAAAAAAAAAAAAAAAAACAATTCCCCGTCTATAGAAGCGCCTGCACAAGTGGTGGATTATTTCGCACTACAGATTCAGCCTGAGGGTATGCAAATCATAATACAACTCTGTATAGGGTACTGTGATAGGCATATGCAAGTAATTCTTAGCAATAGTAGCAATATTTCTTAACAATAGAGATCAAAATCATGGTGTTCTGAAACATAAACTCAAAATATTATATACATATATCACAATCTAACGTACATAAAAAGTGCGATTATGTACAAGAAACTAATGACTATATGCCGCAGAATAAAATACTGGGAAGAAAACAAAGACGCTAGCAGAAGATAAATTTTTAGCTATTCTCCCCTTTTTCTATTGTTTTCATTATAATTGTTGTTTAAGTAAGCAGATATCAGAAATCTGTTTGGAAGTTTTGTTTGAAGTAATTTTCACCACATTGAATATTTTTTGAAGACGGTAAATACTAAGTTATTTTTCTAATTATGTAACTAACAAATTTTAGTTAAGTGACTTATTAGTCGAAACCGTATATATTATTACAATAAAAAATAACTATCAGTGCAAAAACCAAAAACTGCCAAACAGATTTGTGATATGTATTCTGGTTAAGCTGAAAACTTTCAATTTCGCAGAAAAACATTTGAAAGAGTTGAATGAGTCAACATGTTTACGAAACTCGTACCTACACTGAAGGATGAGGAGTGGCTGTGTACAAATGGAAGGAAAACAAGGCAGTAAACTTGATTTCAACATGCCATGATTAGGACCCGGTAGTTTTCTCGAAAAGATTTTTGCCCCACTTTGTTTCAGTGCCTTACGTGTACACCTGCAGCTCAACTTCATGACTATTGGCAGAGTGTTTTTGTGCAGAGTTGTTATTAATTTGACTGTGCCAATCAGTATACGGATAACTGCCACACATCACGTCTGTGATTTGCTGGTTTAACCCCCACACGCTGGATGTTACGGCATCCAATCACTGACCACAAAGCAGAGCTGCATGTGCGCACGTAAGGCACATAAACAAAATTATGCAACAAATTGAAATTTACCACAAATATTAGCTTGTTTGTTCTCAATAAAGACGGTACCTGTAGTTAATTTAGGAATGTAATTTCATATTGAAACTTCTATTGAATCGAACAGTGTTTCGCATGCACTGCAATTTTTAAATAGAAAACTTCGATTTTTAATTTGGTTTTAGGTATAAGTATTTAGTTTACTAGTTCGTGCATTGCCTTGTTTGTTAATAGTTTTCCCATTCCCTCTGGTGTCTTCCCAGCACAATGGCGAGTTCCTCCTTCACTGCTCCATGATTTTAATGCCCCTTCCCTTAAGTTCTGAGTGCACCTAACACTACCCCATGATTTTGTGTGTCACTGCCACACGTTTTTTAAAATGCAACCATCCTACCATTTTTTGTGATTGTCCTAAAAGTTTCTGCACCTCTGCCATGACCCTGTCCCTACATTTTTAGTTGCCCTACCCTACAATTTTTTTTCTGTACATCTATCGGACTATACACTACACTACAGTTTTCTGTCGCCCTATCCAACAACTGTATCCCACCCTACAATTTTTCTGTACATCTGCTCTATGATATTTAATACCTTTGCTTAACATATCCAGTGCACCTACCCTACAATTTTGTTGACCTCTGCCCCATAATTTTTAATATTTCTTCCTCACATTTCCTGTGCCCCTACTGTACAATTCTGTGCTTAGTCCAATACCCTAAACTTTTCTGTACAGTACCTCTATCTCATGATTAATTTTTAATTTCTGAATAAGGTAAGAGGGTTGGGGAAGGGATCCCAACGTTGACAAGCATGAATGGACAAACTACGACAAATGACAGAGATAAAGCTGATATGCTGCAGGCTCAGTACTTGTCAGTGTTTGAAGCAAAGGGGATCTGGAATAGTGAGACAATAGACAAAATGAAATGGAAATGGATTGGAGACTGCCTCCAAGGATGGAGGCAGAAGGTAAAAGGAAGGGTGTAACTGACAGCGGACAGCGAGGTGACGTCAGGGATGCCACAGGAAAGTGTGCTCAGTCCAGTACATGGAGGTATTAGTCTATGGAGTGGAAACCTTTGAGCAAATTTGAAGCCAGCCAACAGACGACGTTTAAAGACAAGGATAGAGATTTGCAAAAGCATGTAAACATAGCATTGAGCTGAATGAAAATGTTTTAGTTTTTTGTTAACTACACATACTGGTGAAAGTTTGTGCAGCTCTTGGCCTTACAAACAGATTCGATCGTTGCGGAGGATTATCTTTGTACAGGTAAGAAACTTTTATTTAAATTCGTCAAGTTTATAAAGTACATACACACAGCGAGAGCTAATTCGGGATATTTTATATTTCTGAAGCAATTGTAAACTGTTTTGTACGATTCAAATAGAGAATTTGCGCCGATTTTTGTGAAAAATTGCATAATTACATTGCTTTCTACTATTGTTTTGCCACCCAAAATATTGCGTCTCATGAAAAATAACGTCCTGCGCATGCGCAGTTTGAAAATGTTCGAAAATTATTGGCTTCACACGATTACCATTGATATGTACGGCAGATGCCACTCCATAGACTAATACCTCCATGGTCCAGTATTGTTCACCATTATGGCAAATGGTATGGTTATTTGGGTTTAGTGACAAAATAAGATTGTTTACAGATGACTGTTTTTTATACACAATGGTGGGTAGTGAGGTCAACTTGCAGGCAGACATTGACAGGATGTGTTTTTGGACTGTGGTGAACAAGATAAAGATCAATGTTTGTAAGACTAAGTTAGTTAGGTTTACTAGGAAGAAAGTGATAAGCAGAGTCATTTACAAATGGGATGGGCAAGAGATAGAAGACGCCACACAATATAAGTATCTGGAGGTTGTGCTGCAGAGTGACCTTAGGTGGACAAAACGGGTGGAGAAGGTGGTTACGAAGGAGAGAAGAGCTTTAGGTTTGCTGGGAAGGGTACTGTCGTAAGGGAAAATTAGACTATCACACCTTAAATATTACATCACATTGCACAAGTCAGTATACGTTTATTTCATTTTTTTTATTTATTATAATTATTTTTTTTATTTGCCCCTCACTCACAGAATATATAGCAAGTATCTGAGGTTAAAGTGTTACAATTAGTAAAAATTTGTTAAACAGAAATTAATTAAACTCAAGACACTTCTCGTGAAAATAACTGAGAAATCCAACAAAATACTTCTATTGTCCGGAATTATAAATACAGTTTGTCAATTTTCAAAATCGTAATGTAGTTAATGGCACTATTTTAGCATATTTTTAAATAATTTTAAAACTATAAAAATTCGTTGTAACGTGTTTTGAAATATGCGAGATTGTTTCCGCAAATGAAAGAAGGGTGTTTATTAAGTACCCCTAGCATATTTCGCTGCTGTGAACTTTCTTTCTTCTGCTTAGCCAATTTTTCTATTGATGTTATCAAAACACAGTACAATTTTGACTCTGACATGTCATTCCATAAAAACTATAATATGTAAAACGTTTTTTATATTTAATGTCCTTGAAAGACGGGTTTCGGAAAATAAAAAAATAAAAAAATAATAACTGTGCCAAAATCCAGTCCGTACAATATTTAGAGATAATGGTATATCGCGAAAATTTTTTGAACCAACATGGCCTTGAAAACACTGACACAACGTAGTTATCTGCGGACCAATAATGGACATCAAACATCACAACAGCTGGATTCTTATTGGCAACAGCTCCACGTACAAGCGAAAGCCAGTAATATTTCCATAAGCTGAACGTACATTGAAACCCAACAAACAGTCAAGTTTTCCCGCGATAAACCATCATCTCTAGCAATATTACAATGTTGTTGCTCGAAATTACTACATCATGGCAGATGGCTGCCCATGTAATCAAAACAATCTAATTACTATTTGTAATGTAAAAAAATGTATATTGAATCCTGTGGAATCATCCCGTTTTAGCACATAAATTATATCATCAGAGATTTGTAGTGCCATATGCTGTCTTTTTACTTAAATTTTCCTAGAATTTTACAAGGTATTGTACTAAACATAAGGAAGATTATTTACTTACCTATTCAACATATGAAAACATTCAACCAACCAGTCTGATATGAATATATTTATACTTCTATAATGTTACACAAATATAATAAACACAAAGATATAGTAATAAAATTTTACAAATTAAATATGTACTATACTGTTTCGAACATTTAACATATAAAATTTTCAAATAGGTATATTGATGGAAAAATTGTCACACTGACTGATACTGTTTTTACATGGAAATATGTAATTTGACCTCAAGGCCTCTGAAAAGCTTTAATTTTATTTTCGTATTTTTAAAACTGAATTACTTTCAGAATTAACCGATTCAAATGTAAGTTTGACGGGCTATCATAAGATATTAAACTATGAATTAGTGTGTTGAGATGATTTTTTTTCAATATGGCAGCAGGATGGACGTTGATTATATGCAACCCCACTAGCGTTGATGCTACCTGGACGGCAGCCACTCCAGGGGCTATGCTTTAGTAATGCTATATATCTCGGGAAGAAAACAACCAGCAATCACTATGTATGTGTGTATATAATGTATATACACTTACATACAAACATATAGACATATTCAGTTATAAGACATTGCCAACGAAAATGGGATGAACGCTATACTCTAGGCCTGATAGCTTTAAGGCTTGTATTTTTAATTACGTGCCAAACATATTACAAATTGCAGACCAAGTGATTTTCTCGTCACATAGTTTATATATCCTCTAGGTTTTCACATAATGGCTTGTCTGAATCAAAAGTTGGTTAATTTTGGTGACTTATGCTTAGTAAAACACATCTCACTTTCATGGAAGACGATTCGCACAAATAATTTAATGACGTACAGAATGACAACTTGTGTGAATATATTAAAATATGCTAACATAACCTAAATGTTCTTTATGCGCACCTCTTTTTTAAAATGAAAGTACGTACATTACTGGTTTCAGTATTTTCATTAACATGACATGGCGTTAATCTGTACGTATAAAAAGAAACAGTGACCGACTGACTGACGTGTCAAGCCACAGCCTAAACCACTGGATCTAGAAACGTAAATATTTTCTATAGGTTTCCTTCAGTGCCTATGCAGGCATTTATTTATTTTATTTATTTATTTATTCATACACGATCAAAGTTCAGCACAACGGCCGGTTTACAATTTGTCGTGTGCAAACAGAATCACTAACGGAATACATACTTACAGATGAAAAAGAAAATTTAAAAATAATAACAAAAATAATAAAAATTATTAGGACATAGTTAAATATTTGTTTACATACATAACAGATTAAATACTAGAGCACAAGGTGATAAATGCATAGAAAAAAAATTACTCGCAAGCACACATTACTTTCAGCCACTGTAATAGTTATTTCTTGGTAACATTTTGTTAGTTGTATGTATATGTAGTCTGTCAAACAACCTTCTTCAGTTTTGACGTCGGTTTTTCGAAATTCAACCCCTAAGTGGCTGAAAAGGGGTGAAGAATGGTTTACGTAATTCGTCGATACAGCTCAAACCCGACGAGAAATCGTCGTGATATTTCTTCAATTGTACGCTCATAAACATGTATAATAAAACATTTTAATATTTTTCGAAACGCGACAGTTAAGTGGGAGTAAACGACGGTAAACGTAAATGTTTCAATATATTTGAATACAGGCAAAGGTGGATACAGGTGATGAATCCGTTGATGAACCTCCTCTTCTAGTACATATTTGAGCAAATCTGCGTAGTGTTTTGCGGGAATTACGAATTTGAATAAAGTTAAATTTTGGACCTATAACATTAATGCAGGTGTCCATTTCATATGTTACAATGGCAATGTACTGTAAACTGAATGACCATTCTTAAATTAATTTTACTAGCATTAAGAGTTTATAGCGTAATTATATTTATAAAAAAAGTAGTGTGTAATATAACTCACAAAACATTACTAAAAATAGCAATATACATTGCAATTTAATTTTACACACCTCCCGGATGAAACTGAATACAATTTTTACTATATACTAGAAGTTCTCATTTCTGATTCAAAACTTGAAAGGACAGCATATGAAAAAACACAGCTACTTAAAACACGTTCAGAAAATAGCTCCTGCTTTACTACTTCTTCACTCAAACCACTCAAACTACTCCATCTCGCAGAGGTAGCGTATAAAAGTTGTAGCACCCGGGTGTATAAGTTGCAGTACACCTGCCGCCTGAACGCTTTGGGCGTAGCAGCCAGAACGTCACTTCCGGCAAGAAAAATGCTATTCTGTAGTTTGGGTGTAGAAGTTGTAAAAGTTACAGCTGGGTGCAGACCGCCTAAGTAAAGTTACAATGTCGTGTATCTCTTCCCTTGTAACACATACACGCCTCGCAACTGAGTCGACTATACTCTGTAGTTTCTCTACAGCATCGTCACATTGCCATCATATCATCTCACAAGATGAACCTCAAGGGTTGGAGCATCAGTAAGGTTACTACCAAACCTTCAACAATGACACTAAGCTACAAGTGGAGGTTTTGCAAAATATGCGGCCACAGTCCTCACAGGTTGTGGTTTCATACCAGTACATTACTTCATCCAATTACACTTTTATGTTTAACAGTCTATGGTTCTTCCTCAATGACTGTTTTGCTATGAATGAAGTGTGCAGCAATAGCTACTTAGCCTGCTGCAGTCTATGCTCAGTATCAGCTTGGTTATCCTATGCTAGTGGTCTATTTCTATGTGTTCCCAAATTGAACGGCGCCATGTTGTAGCCAATAACATGAAATGTACTATTCCAAATTTTTTTGTTGAAAAAGTAATCGTTACCCCCCACCCCTGCTAAAGTGTATAATTCACTATCTTCGCCTGCAATTTGACAGCGTTCAATTTGGTCATGTAACAAACGAGCAGCGTTAACAGTCTAGTTATTTTGTAATGGCCGAATTACTAATATGGTGTACAAAGAAAATCTTTAAGGGGGAGTGTTAGACAATTTTACTGTATTTTTAGTTTTTGAGTGATAACATTTTATTTACATTGTAATATCAATAATTTATCTTCGACAAAGCGTAGGATAAATTCTTGGCAAACTGCTTGACATAAATATTATTGGAATCTTTCATTACTTTGTCATGCAGAATCATTGCAATATAATTATAAGATATCTTTCAAGAATTCTCTTGCAGCGATTATGCATGGCAAATTAATGAAATATTCAATTATTATTGATGTCAAACAGTTTACCGAGAATGTATCCTATGCTTTGTCGAAGAGAAAATAATGATAATACAATTTGGATTAATGTTTTTGGCTCAAAACTGAAAAAAATACAATAAATTTGTCAAACACTCCACCTTAACTAAAGTAAATATTAGTATCTTGATTTTTATGCACGCAAGCAAATCCGTGAGGGGACTGATAGTTCATAATGTGGGTGGTGTCACTTTGCACACGGTGGCTAGAGCACTTGCCTCCCACAAAGGAGACTCGAGTTCAATTGCCAACGCGGCAAGTCTCCGATTTTCGCATGTGTGAAAATGGACCACCATTTCAGTTGTACGATGTGTTTTCTTTGGTACTCTGGTTTTCCCTGTTCTTCATATTTCTCCGCTTCTCCATCGAAGCGTCATCATTTTTATGTCATCCTTCAGAGTTAGAAATATGTCTATGGAGACCTAACCAGAAGTCATATCTCAGGGTGCGATGCCCTTCATACAAACCTTCTCTAACGCTATTTATCTATCTTGTTACTAAGGAAGTTCTATCGGTGAAAAACTATAACTTCATATTTGTATGAAACAGTGTTAGTTCTGCAGACGATACTTGGGAGAAAATTTTCCTCATACAAAATATTTAGCTCAGCCAGTTTTCTCATAGTGGCGTTTCAAAACAAAATTGTCTTATATTTATTTCTAGACGACCTAAAAAACCAGTAAACATAATGAAATGAAATAATTAACACTGAAATGCATACGGGCTCCAGATTTAAATATATAAACACACAATAAAAATTACATTAAAAAAAATATTTCTGATATTTGGTATTTTTTGTTACTTTTAGAAACTTTTTAAATACAATCATATTTTGAGTTGAAATTTTATAAACGTCGAACAGTAGCCCGTAAGAAGTAGTTTCCACGTGAATTATTTCATTTGATTATGTTTATTACTTTTCTCGGTGGATAAGAGCAAAAACATTCGAAATATTACTTTTAAATACCATTGTAGTAAAACTGTTTACGTTATTTTTTTTTGTATGAGGAAAATAATGTACTCCCAGTTAACGTTCACAAACGTAACACTATTTCATACAAACATAAAATTATTATTTTTCGTTGTTTGAATTTTCATGGCCGAAAATTCTGAAACGGTTCAATTCCGACTTTGTCATGTCTTTATGTGAAAACTTCAGAATGTAAATAATTGTTGTTTTGTGGTGTCATAATAAGTATTGCCTACAAATTGAATGGCATAAGTTATACTTTTCTACCTTAATAAAAGAATTCTTCAACCGGTTTTAAACAGTTTTCTTTAATCGTAACATTCTTTACGTAAAACATTTCATTTGAAAACACTGCTTTGCTACCAGATACAATGTCGCTATATTTTCTCTATAACGAAAAACGAAGGCATTTCCTCTACTAAATAACGCCTAACATATCCGTAATCCATATAAGTATTTTCTTGGCGTGTTATCATTAATACATCCGTAACTTATGCAGGAAGTTTGAGAAAATATTTAATATTTTTACAGATCATTAAAAATTAAATATTCCACTACCGCAAAATTTTTTAGATTCGTTATAGTCGACGTTTTTAATTATTTAATTTTTATGTTTTAAGATATTCTAAAAAGAGAAGTGTGATAATTGCGACTATAGCGCGAATCCTGCTTACCTTGCACTACGGTACAAACATGACAGTTGAACACGGTCGTAATCAGTCTGGAAATTTTCATTACACATTCTTAATTTCCTTCTTACTGATTACAGCGTAAATACATATTAAAAATTTAACTACTTTATCTGTTTCAGCTATAGTCGCAATTTTCACATTTTTCATTTTTGAATTTCTTAAGGGTGTTTACGTGGCAAAAATTCATAATTATATATTTGCACTGCATAGTAATCGCTTTATATACTTAAATTGTCACTGCATTTTCCACTTGTAAAAATTTATTAACTCTCATAATTTTCCCATGCTGAAATGACAAAGCCAAAATGTGCAAGTTGGAATTTGATATTATGGGTTATATGCTAGAATATTAAAAACACCCAATGAGATTCCTTTGTACTCTTTAAAAAAAAATCTGAAAATGATGACAAGTAAGCTCATTTATGGCAACGTTTTAAATAATACAAAAGGACTGCTGTGTGTTTTTTTTAAATATTTTAGCATATTGCCCATAATATCGAATTTCAGTGGAAATATGTTTTTTTTTTTATTTTTATGTTCCCGTAACTTGCAAATTCTGACTTTCACATGCAGCTATGGAAAAACTGTGAGAGCTAAAAAAGTTTTACAAGTGGAAATTGTAGTGTTATGCCGGGCGTGGCAACAGGCATACATTATTTAAATCACTGACAAAATAAAGTCCGAGCGGCAAACTTTATTTTAATATATTTTATTTAACGGCTTAATATTTACAACTATGTTCACTTACTTGAATGTGATGCTGATGTGGCCCATATGGCAAAGCTAACTATCATTAAAGAAAACAATCTCATTTTCTACTCTGGTACCTTTACTGAGGGCGTGGCATCTGGCGCAGGCTTCAGGTCGTCCCAGCAGCAATTCCTCCTTGTAGACTGTTAGAGCAGAAGACCAAAGATACGCCCGGAATGGCGTGCAAGAGAATATAACTCAATCTCCAGGAATGGTACCTACCAAGGGGAGTGTCCTATCTGTCGGAAGATGCTGAAGACACCTCACGATTGGCTATGGGCCAAGCCCACGCGCTATGCGTCTGTGTTGCCGTCGAATGGACGAAGTCCACGCTTCCAGGAAACCACTCCTCTACTGTGGCCGCACTGCAGGAGAAATGTCGTCAACACTTGGGAAATGTCAGGCCACGAACGGATGTAAGTGCCGGGAAACTGAGGTCTGTGGTTACACCACACTCTGGGCATGGTTCTGCGTCGTAGTTTCTCTCAGGCTCGTCGCCTTGAAAGAAATAATATTCACATAGCTAACACACAAGACATTAAGTCTGAATACCCTGGGTTCAATGACAGGCAAGGCCTGAGCATTACAACACTTCCTCCTTTGACAAAGATCTGATCTACATAAACAGATATTTTAAGAAAATAAAAGAAATCCAAGAAGTGTGGAAGAAGCTATACCTCTCCGAAGCAAAGAAATGTGGAAGAAGCTATGCCTTGATAATTCAACCTAAGTATGTATATATTCAAGAAAACTCTATAAGTTCACTCCAATAGATAGTGTTGTCAAATCAATTGAAATTTCATCAGAGTTGCTGTAGAACAGTCTTCTTCTTCTTCCTCCATACTGTAGTAGCCCATTCTTCTCGTGTAATGAGATTGCTTTATAATCTAATCATCAAATTCCTCAACTTAATATGAGTGGGATAAACTACTAATTATCTCAAATTCTTATATGCTAAAATCAATTAAAATCAAAATAAAGCAAAAGGGGTCTAGAACCACGTCAACCTCACTCACAAAATAATTCACGAGAGATATTATCTTGAGTGAGAGCTGAAACAAAACACAAATAACCCTTGGCAAATTACAACACATGTTACACTTCAATTCATAATCAAATCCTTAAGTCGAGTCTCTCCATTTATATTCATCATATGTATACTCATTTTAAATGTTCATGTTGATTATCATCATTGATATATAAGATAAAGTCTTTAAAATGTTGAACTCGTTCTGTGATCATTGGTAAACACAAGTTAATCATTCATATTCATACAAGATTAACAAAATTGAATAAAAACATTTGAAATAACACTCTGTATAACATTTATCATTGCTCAAAGTATTAAATGGATCAAACTTCTTCAAAATTTACTCTTTGAATAATATTTATCAACAAGCTTCTTTGAAAATGTTACTTCTTTCATAATTGTAAAGCATACTTGGTGGGATAGATTATTGTGAAACTTGATATAACACTGTATGACGTTTCTCTTTTAATTTAGCAACGAAACACTGTATTTGTAAAACTCGTCGTCAGAATCTTATTCTCTGATCGCTGTGAACTGTTGGGTCGTGATGTCATTTCAATGTCTCTCCCTTTACCATGAGACATTGGTACACCTTTACTATTGGTACCTGATGATGAGGCCCCCTCCTTAGGGACAGTTCGGACTGGCGTAGATCCTTCCTTAGATCGAGACGATATGGACCTCTCCATGGTCCTTGACGATGAAGTCTCCTCTTTGCAGCTAGCTTTGGCCCCCTCCTTGAGGCTGGCCCGGGATGAAGAGGTTATGGTCCCCTCATTGAGGCTGGACCATGATGAAGCGACTCCCTCTCCGAAGCTGACTCGAGATGATGCGACCCTCTCCTTGAGGATCCCCCTCCTGGGCTGCGCTGTAGGCGGCGTCCTCAGCTCGACTCCTTCTTCAACCCTGGACTGCTGGACTCTTTCTCGATGTCTCCTCCTTAATGGAACTCCAGTTAGACATCTGGATAACTGGCAACCAACTCGACGACGTATGAACGTTAACAGGGTGATTACTCCCCCAACAATAGTTATAGATAACACAACTGTAATTGTTTTTGAAAGTTGTGTATCAGAAATGTGCTGACTTTTAACTACTTGTAACTTTGACATCTCTATACTTGTGTCGTTATCATGAATACTCGACAAATCAATTTTAAACTTCGTGACTGTTGATTCTATCATATGCTTTTCTTGATCAGTTAGCAGTGACTGTACTTGAGGAAACTGTACTTTCTTAAAATCATACTTGACTACTGATATCTTGTTACTGTGTGGTAACAACTGTAACTTATCACTTAGGAGAACACAACTGCTTACCTTGGACATGACTCCCTGCGCCGAGATCCACTCCTCAGCCACCTTAGAATCACCTTCCTTATCAGGGCAAATCTTTGTTATTTTAATTCTAGTTGGCAAGGAATCGATCCAACTAGTGCTATCTACCGATCTGATAAATACTGGTGTAAAAACTTTTCCTAACACCTCTCTCTTACATGACGAGGGATCATAAGTTGGCAGAGCCAATATCAAATCAACTAGACAATGAGGTTCTTTCACAGAAAAAGTCGGGACATTCGCGGGACAAACTACATTATTTCCTCCTTTGCACTCATTCAAGTCTACTTCAGACATCAACGCATAAAACTGTCTATTCTCCGAGAGTGCGATATACCGATGACTAGGAATAACATGTATTTGTATCGATTCAAATTTTCCTCATAGACTGGAAATGGATAAGCTCTGAATATTTTAAAATATCTATTCATCGATTTCAATGGAAACTCAATTATCAATTGAATACTTGTCTCAGTGGCAAGTGCATGTACGTTACAAACTTCATAATAATTATAAGTACTATCAATCTCTGAACCTACGATCAATGTTTTATCGACAGGTAATTTAAGAGCTATCTCATTAAGAATCTTCGACAACTTAACAGGCGAAAGCAAAGTTGATGGCAATCTACCTGTAGCTATAATATCCAGTGACGTCTTTATTTTAGTAACCTCTTGTTTATACAATTGCAACACAAATTCAACTTCTCTAACTTTTTTATTAAGTCGTAATATCTCGCCAAAGTGAATCATTCTACTTTCAAAACTTCTAGCGAACGTTTTTAATTTTTCATCTATTTAGTCTGTTAGAATCATTATAGCTGTGGCACAGCCTTCTATCTTTGTATCTAATCCTTTCATAAGAGTGAGCTGATGCTCTACAACATGTATAAGGTTTTCCTGTCTCTCTGCTAGTCCCCTAGTAATCTTATGGATATGCTTATATACATCATTAGTCATAGACCAGAACAAAAACTTTTAAATATCTCCTCCTACATTTATTAATCCTCTCTTCTCTCGTGTGGAAGATCTCGGTAATATCAACAACTCATTTATCTCCTCATTTAATTCTACTGCTAGCTCTTCAATCACATAAATCTCATCAAACGAATGTCTTATCGGAATATCATGATCCGTCAAATTTCTTATATATCCTATGGGAACATCTCTTCCAGTAATCGAACTAAGTCGGCCCATGAAGTCTTCAATAATTCTGTGTAATCCATCGACAGGAAGTTCTAGCACAATCGTCCACTTGTCGCCAGTTAACAGTACATTATTCTCCTGTAGTAATATCACGCCGGCTCCTACTGTGTGATCTGCAATGCAAACAGCATTCCTACTTGATCAGCTATCTTTCATTTACAATATCTTCGCAATAACATTACAACAAATCTCAACTATTTATTTTCATGATTATCTGTATTTCATCTGTTCAACTATCTCTTATGCGCAACATCTTTGCAATATTATCATAACAACAAAATTGTACTAGTTAGTTTCATCAATATCTACTGCTTCTTCTCCTTGAGACGAGCTTCCTACTCTTGAGCGCAATCTGTAATTACTTCTATTTTCTCCTAAGGTTTCGCTTACCTTATTTCTGTGATACCTAGAGGGCTCCCAAATACTCCTATCACCTATAGTATCATCATTGTCTGAGTCTAGACTCTCAACACTATCTCTTTCTATAGGTATCTCTTCAACCTCACCTATATCTGTATTATTTATAGTTTCATCAACATCTATTGTCATTGGGCGTGATAAAGGACCGATATCACTTTCACTTTCTCTATTATTTTCCCCACTCGACTCACTTGAGTCATCTGTTTCGCTATATTCTTTATTACTCTTATCTCTGTTACACACCTTACTCTTAAGCTTCTGAATGTCATCATTACTTTTGACACGTGTCTTTTTAACCTCAAAATTATTTTCAACATCTTTCGCTAGCTTTAACCTATCACAGTGTACAACAACTTTTCTCTTATCTAACATTAATTCGTAAGTAACGTTACTTAATTTTCTCAACACCTTGTATGGACCGGACCAATATTTATGAAACTTCGATATCACACCCTTCTTTACGCTAGGAGTATGCAAGTACACATAATCATTTTCTTTTATCGAAGGGAACTGAGACTTTTTATCATAGTTTTTCCTCTGGTTTTCTGCAGATACTTTATTTCTTTCTCTCACAACTCGATATGCTTCGCTTAATTTCTTATTTAATATCCTAACATGAACTCTTTCAGTGACACCCTCCTCTGCAACATCTGGCTGACTACTTAAGTCATCAAGAGGAGGTAGTCTAATCTCTTTACCATACAACAAATAATGTGGACTAAATCCAGTGGAACTGTGGGGTACTGTCCTATACGTGTGTACAACATAAGGTAAATATTCTTTCCAATCACTACCATACTCATTTACAAAGTGGGAAATTATGTCGGCTAATGTTCTATGTATTCTCTCAACACGACCATTACACTGTGGTCGAAAAGGTGTGGTTTGTAACTTTTTAATTCTCAACAACTTACAAGTCTCTAACATTAATCTCGAAACATAATTACGTCCCTGGTCCGTCAACAATCTCTCGGGACATCCATGTTTCAAAGCAATCTGCTGTACGAAATGTTTCGCGACTGTCTCAGCAGTCTGATCAGGAATCGGTATCGCTTCACAATAGCGTGTAAAATAATCCATGAACGTCAAAACATATTTATTTCCTGATTCTCCCTTTTTCGGTAAGGGGCCTAATATATCCAGTGACACAAGCTGGAGAGGTTCTGTTGCTTCTGGCAATGTACCTAGCGGTGCTCTTATTGACTTATTACTTTTACGCGTAATGCAATCTCTATATCCTTACATAAGGTTGGCCACCAATATAAATTTTGTAATAGACGCTGTGTTCGCTTAGTACCCTGATGTGCCGAAAATAGTGTAGCATGGTGATGGTTAATCACATCGCTGACTAATGATTTAGGAACAACAATAACAATCTTATCGTCCTTTCGCTTACATAAAACACCCTTTGTATCTCGGAAAAATTCTTTCTGATCTCTATCCTTTATTATCTCCTGACATACTTTATCATTATTTTGAGCTTCTATTATAACCTGTGTAGAAATAACTTTATTGACTGCATTCACCATTCGTGATAGGCAATCTGCATTTGAATGCTTTTTCCCTGGTTTATGTACTACTTCATAATCAAATTCTGACAATTTAAGAGCCCACCTTGTTAATCTCGAGCTCGGGTCTTTTAAATTTAACAACCATCTTAACGCAGAGTGGTCTGTAATCACAGTGAATATTCTACCATATAAATAAGCTCTAAAGTAATTAACTGCAAACATCAATGCACAGAGCTCGCGTTCAGTTGTACTATAATTTCTCTCGGCTGTATTTAATTGTCTACTCGCATAAGCGATTGGTCTCTCTTGCCCGTTTTGCAACTGCGATAATACTGCTCCTATAGCATAACCACTGGCATCAGTACTGACAATGAATGGTACTGAAAAATCTGGATAAGCCAAATTTTTATACGACATAAGTTCATCTCTTAAAGTACAAAATGCAATCTCTTGTTTATCTTCCCAGTGGAATGGTTCATCTTTCTTCGTTAACTTCGTTAAAGGTTGCGCTATCTCCGCGAAATTCGGCACAAATTTTCGATAATATGAAAACAATCCTACAACAGATCGTACTTCACTAATGTTTCTCGGTCTGGGGAGCTCTTTAATAGCTCTTAAGTTCTTAGGGTCTGGTTCTACTCCTTTTGAACTTACAACATGACCTAAGTATTCTACTCGATCTTTAGCAAACGAACAGTTATGTGGCTGTATTTTAAGGTTAGTGTCTTCAAGTCTTATCAATATATTACGTACATGTTTGGCATGTTCTCTCATTGTTTTACTAAATATTATAATATCGTCCAAATACACTAACGCTTGTGTACCTAACAATCCAACTAATACATAATTTTCCATAAGCCTTTCAAATGTGGCTGGGACATTACATAGCCCAAAGGGAAGTCTGTTAAACTCGTACTTTCCCGTAAAAGTGGCAAAACTTGTATTTTCTTTATCACTGTCTTCCAATTCTATCTGAAAATAACCGCTTGCCAGATCCAGCGTCGAAAAATACTTTGAACCATGCAATGAATCTAATGTTTCTGTTATATTAGGCAGAGGATACTGATCTAATCGTGTCGCCTTGTTCAGCCGGCGATAATCCACACAAAATCTATGCTTAATCGTGTTATCTCTATTCCTCTGTTCAACTATGACGACTGGAAACTGCCATGGAGACTTACTCTCTGAAATAATACCCTTACCTAACATATATTTTACTTGAGCCTCTACTATTGGCTTTAACGCATGTGGAACTCTATATGGATTCTGCTTAATCGGTTTGGTATCACCTGTGTCTATTCTATGCTTTAGTAAATTAGTACAACCCACATTAGTACTTTTTTCCAATTGGAACACTTGTGCAAATTCTTTTAGCACTAAAAACATTTCATTAAAATCTTCCTTGCTTAAATGTCTCAGTTTTTCTCGTATTATCTGCTCTATCTCTTTAATCTCACTGTCAGACAGTGGTGTCTTTCTCCTAAAATTATTACTTAAGGCACCTTCACTGTGACATGTACTACAATAATAGTCTTGTTTAAAACATATCACGGATTCTACGTTATTCAAACGCTTGGGGAATTTACTGGTCCTTATGTCTCCTACTTTGAGACTGCTATCAGCAATATTACAACTTTCTCGCTTAAACTTTGTGCTCTCTTCGCTACTACCATAGTTATCGCGATTCTCAATATTTTCACTATTTTCATAACTTTTATAGCGCTCATTATTGCAGTCTACGTAATTTCTATAACTCTCACTCTCAAAATTTATAATATTCTCACAATTTACTATATTCTCACTTTCTACATTATTTTCACAAATTGTATTACTCTCAGACAATTTACTTATATAACCTCCACTATCAAACATTTTATTTTCACAACTTGCACTATCAAACATTTTTCTTTTACAACTTTTACTATCAGACGTTTTATTTTTATGACTTGCACTATTCTCAGACATTTTATTTTTATAACTTGCACAGGATTCGGGATTTCTACTCTGATTCGGATTCACTATCTTTCCTAACTTTTCTCTCGACTGAACTCCTAATTTATCTCGATTGTCTACATGATGGATTAAACAACGATCAGTGTTGTTTGTGGTCACCTCACCTGATGTTTTACATTTATTTCTCTTACCACGACTCACTCCACTCGAGGGAATTACTTTAGCTTCGGAACACGAAAGCGGACATGTACAACAATATTTCTCGTCAGGGACTAATGTGAGGATTTTTCTATGTGTTTCTGTGTGTGGCACGCTCAAATCTCTATCCGAATCAGTCTCACAACATTTATCATTGGATCTACGGGGAACACAATTGCTTACGCATAGTACTCCAGCAGTTTCATCAATAAGTGTGGCATATCCTAAATCTGTACCCCTTTGCACAGCAAGCGTCTCGTCTGACACGTTTATCATATTTGTTATAGCCCTCACATAATATTTTGATGCTTTAAGAGGAGGTTCCTCTATTATATTCTCTGGACCGACCCTGGCAACGATCCCTTCGACATGCCCACCATTACGTGTCGGTTCTCTACCATCTACTTCTTGCGTGCGCATCTCACTAGGACGACGAGTCCTCTCACCTCGTTGGACACCCTCATGATGGGAAATGATAGGCTGAGGTGCATCTCTATGACCCGTAACATAGAGGTTCTCTTTACCCTGGTCAACCACCCTCATAGCCGACCCTAATTTACAACTTTCATAGATACCTGTACGGCTGTCCACACCGTCTACTTGACTCGTCTCACTGAGTCTAAATCTAGTCCCCAACTCTCGCTCTTGAGTCGTTTCTCTGCTCCATTTATCGTCCTCATCTCTACTGAGGTTCTTACCGGTAAGTACATTACATAACACCCTGGCTACGCGAACACCCGGAACATTCGTCAATGCCAGTTCAATTAACAGCGTTTTCAAGCAAGCGTCCTCACTTGTCGCGTCCACGGTGACTTCAACTAACATCTCCGACCTCGGTGGCAGAATCGTTTTACTTTTCAATCTTGACACCAAATATTGGTCTTTATTTATCGTATAAGAGGCGAGCTTAGAAGTGGCCAGTTTCTCAACTCGCTTCTCCTCGTCACTCTTAAGGTGATTAACACAGACACTGCACGAGCTGTTACTATTTGTCTTAAATATATAAACTTGTTCTTAAAGTCGATTCTGGCATCGTAACGTCGGAGGAAATCTGTTCCAAACAGGCTTTCAAAAGGCAATTTTAAACTACAAATTTGGAACTCGTGTGGGTAACACTGGTCATTCACCCACACATCTATACTCTGGGTACCTATGATCTGGAGACTGTCTCAAGTAACGCCTTTTGCTCCCAACTCAGATTTATCTACGATATTCTTGCTGACGGTAGGTCGAGCAAGCGAAATATAAGAACCAGTATCTATCAGGAACAAGTGAGACTGGCCTTCGACAACGACGGAAATTACTGTATCGTTCCCCCTAACGACTGTTATTAATGCCGTGTGGTGCCCGGAGTCGGCACCCGGCGCTTCCCGTTTGGGTAGCTACTGTCACTACTATTTCTCTGTGTACTGGAATCATTAGGTCCAGACCCCTTAGGGCGCTGGT